>CDFF01071694.1:17946-30429 GCA_000826265.1 Acanthamoeba culbertsoni
TGCACGACCGAGTCGTTGTTCAACATTGACGAACCTCTTTCCCCCCCTTTGCTTCAACGAAGGATGGTGAACGACCTTTCGACAATCGCCAAGGGCTCGCCGAGCGTGCAGACCGGCCCGGGACTGATACAGGAGTCCACCCTCAAGACGCTGGGCCTGGAGTGCCTGGTGACCATCATGAAGTCGCTGGTGGACTGGAGCAAGGAGCTCGTCAAGGACAAGGAGGACAAGGACAGCGCCTCGGGTACCCTCCACTCGCTTTTTCTTATTTTCTTTTTCTTTTCTTCGTGCCTTTCCCTCTGTGAGGCGAAGTCCGTTGATGAGAGATAAATCCTATGCTAATCCTGAACAAGAACAAGCATGTGGACAAATACTTTGCGTGTCTCTGAGGACTTCCTTAATATCACTCCACATGATCAGTCACCGCTTGCATGTAACCGGACTGAAATGCTTGCCTGCCTTACAGACACCGAGTCGGTCGACGATGGCGAGGGCCGAACGCCTGATAGATTCGAGAAGAAGAAGCACATCAAAGTTCAGCTCGAGACAGGCAAGGAGAAGTTCAACGTCAACGCCACTCGAGTACCACACCTTTTCCTCCTCTTTTCTTCCTATCTTTTCTTGATATACGGGTTAATTTGTAACTGACGAATGCATTTTTTTTTTGTCCTCTACCTCTTCCCTCAAATAGGGTGTGCAATATTTGGTCGACGCGGGGCTGATCGAATATACGCCCGAGTCCATCGCACGGTTCATCAAAGATCACAATGACGAGCTGGACAAGGTGCAGATCGGCGAGTACTTTGCCAAGGGGTGCGCTTCCCTCCCCCCTTCCATTCTCTCTACTGTGCTTGTCGCATCATATGCATAGCGAACTCACTCCATCTCACCAATGTCCGGTTCCCATGCCTGATGCAGAGGCAAGAAGGGCGAGTTCAACAAGAAAGTGCTTCATGCCTACATCGACTTGTTCGACTTCTCCAAGATGCCGATCGATCTGGCCATCAGGTTCGTCGACACACATACACACACACCCGCCGCCGTTGGTGTCTGGATATGGAATCCAATTAATCACGGGCACGCGCACGGCACTGTGCAGACACCTGCTGGGCAACTTCCGTATGGTGGGCGAGGCGCAGGCCGTCGATCGCATCATCGAGAAGTTCGCCGCCCGCTGGATCGAGAACAACCCAGACTCCATCTTCACCTCTGCCGACGCTGCCTACATGTTCGCCTACGCCATCATCATGCTGGCCACCGACCTTCACAGGTTTAGCCCTCCCTTTCCTCACTCCCTCTGGGACTCGTATTGACTGCCGTCTTCTCGCCGCACGCAGCCCGTACATCAAGAAGAAGATCACGCTCCCCGAGTGGCAGAACGTGAACAGGGACATCAACGAGGGCAAGCTCCCGCACAAGTACCAGGAGGAGATCTACAACCGTATCGCCGCCACGCCTCTCCAGCTCTCCGACAACGGCGAGGAGAAGGTCAACCTCACCAGTACGTCCCTCCCTTCGTCTCCCTCGGTCTTCCTCCCCTCCTGCAACCGGACTCACCCTTTGGGGGGGGGGGTTGCGGCCCTTTCCAGAACCGCTGGACCCGCATCAGAAGGAGCTGACGTGGGTCTTCGAGAGCAAGCAGATGGCCAAGCGTGTGCAGGTAGGGCGTCCCCCCTCCTCCTCCTCCCGCCGCCAATCCTCGCTGCGCCCTTTTTCCTCACCTGCTTTGTTGCCTGACTCGACTGGCTGGACTGGATCTCCCCCTTCCCCCCCCCGTCCCATCAGCAAATGCTGAAGCAGAAGCGGGGGACCGAGAGCAAGTACTTCAAGGCTACCAACATACAGCCCGTTCGCCCCATGTTTGATATCTCCTGGTGCCCCATGCTCGGTACCGGCCCTTCCCCCTCAACCCCTCTCCCGGTTTTTATCGATGAAGGGCTCATGGAACCACGGCGCGACTCCCCAGCGGCGTTCTCGGTGCTGCTGGAGACGTCCGAGGATCCGAAGATCATCGACCTGTGCCTGATGGGCTTCAAGTGTGCGATCCGCGTGAGCTCGACCTTCTACATGGAGACCCCGCGCAACATGTTCGTGTCGTCGCTCTTCAAGTTCACGCACCTCAACAACCTCAAGGAGATCCGCCACAAGAACATCGCCAGCATCAAGACCCTCATCACCGTCGCCCACACCGACGGCGACCACCTCCAGGAGTCGTGGAAGGACGTCCTGGAGTGCATCTCCAAGCTGGAGACCATGCACCTGCTCGGCGCCGGTAACGCCCGATTCTGTGGATATTATTATTATTATTATTATTATTATTATTATTATTATTATTATTATTATTATTATTATTATTATTATTATTATTAATTGTTCCGCCCCTCGCCAGGCCTCAACGCCGAGAACACGTTCACCAGTCCGGAAGCCGCGGGCGACCAGACACACTCGATCGCGTCGGTGGGCACGTTCACCCCGCGGCGCCCCACCTCGCGCGAGCCCTTCTCGTTCGACATCTCGCCTTACCTCATCGGCCGCTCGTCCGCCAAGTCTCCGGCCATCGTACGCAATGAGGATTCTTAGAGGAGATAGATAGACAGATAGAGAGATAGATAGATAGATAGATATCTCCTCTTCTATGAGTGAGATGAGTGACATGACTTGGGGGGCGGGGAATGGGTTTGTGCTTGCAGAGCCCACAGCAGCTGGCCTCGCTGGAGGGCGCTAATGCCGAACTCATCTCGAAGGAGATCGAGAGCATCGCCATCGACAGACTATTCACCGACAGCACGAAGCTGAACAACGTACGTCGAACGCACCATCAACCTGTCCTTCCGGACTCGCCGTGCGCACGGCGCTTGTCGAGCATTCCGACTGACTGACGTTCTTCTGGCATGCCTTCCAGAACGCAATCGTGGACTTTGTGAAGTGCCTATGTGCGGTGTCGCAGGAGGAGATCAGCTCCAACAACCCGCGCATGTTCTGCCTGCAGAAGCTGGTGGAGGTGGCCTACTACAACATGGGCCGCATCCGCATCGTGTGGTCGCGCATCTGGGAAGTCATGGGCCAGCACTTCACCATGGTACGCAGGGATGGACCTGGATAACGTCACGCACACGCACACGCACACGCACACGCACACGCCCGAGACACTCACTCTGCCTTCTCCCCTCCCCAATAATTCCGACAAAACCAGGTGGGGTGCCACAAGAACCTGAGCATCGCCATGTATGCGATCGACTCGCTGCGACAGCTCGCGATGAAGTTCTTGGCCAAGGACGAGTTGGCCAACTACCACTTCCAGAAGGACTTCCTCAAGCCCTTCGAGTCCATCATCCAGCAGCACACCTCCGTCCAGACCAGGGACATGGTACCCCCACCCCACCCCTTCACCCCCTCAACGTGTTGGTCGACGTGCCTTTCTCACTGCGCGCATCGTATTCCGTGCAGTGCATCCGTTGTCTGTCCAACATGGTGCTGTCCCAGGCCCAGAACATCAAGTCGGGCTGGAAGTCCATCTTCGCGGTCCTGTCCTTCGCCGCCTCGGACACGAACGGTGCGCGTCATGTTGCTGGCTGCTTGATCCCCATTTTTGCCGTCGTGCCATGCTCATCCTAGAGATTCGCATCGCGCGTGCGCGCAATGCAGAGAAAATCGTGCGTCTGGCGTTCGAGTTGGTGGAGGCCATCATGAGCAAGCACTTCAAGCTTATCGCTGACAGCTTCTTCGTCGAGTGCGTCAACTGTCTCATCGCCTTCGCCAAGGCGCAGCACTTCAAGGACGTCAGGTTCGTCGCCTCATTTATTCGTCGTCAACTTAGTCATCAATCCGCGCGCGTCTGACTTGAGGCCTTCTCTCTCTCTCTCTCCCTCCATTCGCAATCTCAGCCAAAAGGCGCTGGCCTCGATGGTGTTCTGTGCGGGCCAGCTGGCCGGCGGCAACGTGTGCCCGCTGCGGAAGGTCGAGGCGGCGCCCGAGGAGGACGAAGCCACCGCCCCCGGGAAGGAGAAGGTCGAGGGCGACGCCGAGGCCGAGGAGGCGCCCGAAGCTCACTACGTCTTCACCGACGAGGACGCCCACATCAAGTACTGGTTCCCCGTCCTCACGGGCTTCTCCGAGATCGTGTCCCACCCGCATATCGATGTCCGGACTGTGTACGCCCCTGCTTCTCCCTATCCTGAAGGGAGGGCTTCCTCTCCCCCTCCCCTCCCGCGAATAAGTCGCTAACGTGTGTGGCTTACTCAATTTGCTCAGTGCGCTCGAGCGACTGTTCGGAGTGCTGAAGGAGTACGGCACGATGTTCACCCCCAACCTGTGGAACCTCGTGTTCAAGGGGGTCATTCTGCCCATCTTCATCGGCGTGCGAGTCATCGCCCACGAGAAGAGCCCCGTCAGCGAGGTACCCATAATCACCGCGTGCCTCGCCTATGTGTCCCTGTGGCGTGATGTGGTGTCGTTGAAGCCTTACCCCCTCCCCCCTCCCCGCGCCACTCTACCTTACCGTTCGCCCCGCACGTGCGTTCCTGTTACCCGGCGGCCGTAGCAGGACAACGTGTGGATCGCGACCACATGCCTGAATGCCACGCAGTCGCTGGTGGACCTCCTCAGCCACTTCTTCTCGAAGATTTCGTTCTTGCTGGACGAGGTCCTCTCCTTGCTGGCCAGCTTCGTCCTGCAAGGTACCTACCTGCCCCTCCCCTTCCTCTCCCTCTCCCCATTGCTTCAAACGGCTGACAACCCCTCCTTTTATACATTAAAAAAAAATAAAAAAAATAAAAAATAAATCATTTTTGAAGACACCGCCAACCTTGCCGAGATCGGTTGCTCGTGCTTGCTGTTGCTGGTTATGAAGGTTGTCCCTCGCTCTCCCTTGTCCCTCCCCCCTCCCATATCAATCTCAATGTTGGAGCGTGGCTGGGTAATAATCAGAGGATCTCTCTGACAATGCCTCTCCTCGTACAGAACGGAGACAAGTTCACGCCGTACATGTGGAACATCGTGTGCATGACCTTCAAGCACGTGATGGACTGCAACGTGCCGGTGGAGGTCTTCGCCTACAAGCCCCCCAAGGGCTCCGCGGGCAAGAAGGGAACGGAGACCGCTGGTACGTACCAATGCCACCCCCCCCTATCCTATCCCCGCGGCTCACCAACAGCGCGCATCGCCGCAGCAGCACAAAACGCTGGGCCGCAGCCGGCGAGTGCGGTGGCCGGGAAGCCAGAGAACGAGACGCGAGAGGACCAGCGGGCCAACACGGAGCAGATGGAGAGGCTGCACTCGGGCTCGGAGTTCCTCGCGGACAGCAGCGCCAGGCGAGCGGCCGTGCTGCCCGTGGCGGTGGTGCAGGCCATCAAGGAGGACGAGACGCTGGACAAGTCCATGCTCACCCCGGAGGAGGTCATGATGACCAAGCTCAAGCGATCTACCCCGCACCGTCCGCCCAACACCTTCTCCTCGTTCGCCCTCGTCAACGCCAGGTGCGCCGTTCACCTGCTGCTGCTTCAGGCCGTCAACGAGATCTTCTTCGAGCACTACAAGCACCTCTCGATCGGTACGAGTACTCCAACACGGGACATGAGGGGAGGGATCGTCCGTTGCTCACCCTTGTGGGGACTTGTGCAGGTAATGTGGAGTCATTCCTCGAGGCCATTCTGTCCGGCTACCGGTTTGCCTACTCGGCCAACAACGACGTGCGCCTGCGGGCCGGCCTGGGACCCACGGGGGTGATGACCCGCATCATCAAGATCGAGGTGACGGCCATGAGCAGCTGCCTGCGCATCCTCTTCGCGCTCTATGCCGAGCCTGAGGGCTCTGAGATGAGACAGATCGCGGAGAAGAGAGTCACCAAGTGCGCATCCATCCCCCCACCCACAAATCCCGCAGAGATTTTCGTTCTTCGGGAGGGCTAATCACGCATGGCCAATGGCGCTTTTCACCAGGACCCTGACCGAGTTCGTGAGCGAGTTCATACAGACCGCATTGAACTCGTCCTCGCCGTACTCTCAGTCCAAGGTTGGCATCATGGTGCAGATCCTTCAGGGCATCCTCCAGTTCGACGACAGTCAGGTATGTGGTCAAGCAATCACACGTGCATGATGCCCTGGTTGTAATACGATTTCCTCCTGACAACAATCCTCGTCATCGGCTATCAACAGTTTGCGCGGCACGTTTCGTTGCTCTACAACGACTTCGTGTCGTTGATGCTAAGTGAGAGGAAGGAGATTCGTGCGGCACTACAACCCCTTTTCTCAAGAATCGGGCGGGCACACGGTCTCGTCACTTATCCGGAGCCTTCGCCTTCATCCCCATCTCCATCTTCGTCTTGAAAGTGACCACTACACCACACCAACATACACTCTCTTTAACGCTTCTGCCGTCACATCATTCTGACAGCCGTGCTGCGTTCGTTCTTTTGTCTGTCTCTGCATACTTGTGCATTCTTTTTCCTGGTTCGGAATAACCAAACAAGGGCCTTTCCTCAACCCAAATAGCTGCAACTTTTGCGCAGTTTCCAGCAAATTGGCCCGAGAAAGCGTGTCGGTTATCCGAGGGGGGGAGGACCGTGGGCTTGTGAAAGAAGTTGATGGCAAAGACATCTTGGGGACGATCGTGCGAAATCACAAGTGAATGACTGAAGCTGTGTGGCGCCTCTCAGAGAGCGAAAAGACGATGTCGGGCGTGGGAGAACAGCAGAAGAAGGCAGCGGGCGAGGATCAAATCGCTAACATCAACAACTCAACAGGAGAGAGAACAGACCTTGCCGCGCTATCACGGCGGGCCGAAGACGAAATCAAAAGAGAAACTGAAGCTAGTGATCAATCTAAGCGACGTTCGCCCAGCACCGAAGAAGGTGAGGAAGAGGAGATTGTATTTGAGCCAGACGAAGAGTACATCGCTCGTACTCAGGGTGTTTTAACGCGGAAGTCAAGCAAGAGCCTCAAGGAAGTGGGATTTGTTGAGGAGGCGAAAATGGAACCTCTGCCCCAAGAGCGGTTCTCGCGGCTGCACACGAAATATGACTTCATTAAAGTGAAGGTGTGGCTGGAGGATCACTACTACATTCTCTCTCGCTTCATCGTCAGCCGCATGCTCACCCTGATCAAGGTTCGTTCCTTCGCCATTGAGTTCGTTGATCCTTCGTTTTGCTGCACGCGGGCTTAATCTTTATGCCTAGTTTCGATTACAGCTTTGATGAATAGTTCTAACAACTCTCGCTTGGATCACCAGGTGTCGCCAGAGGATGCCATTAAGGTCGCTCTGGAGCTCAAGAAGGACCTCGTGGATCAGGGCTTGCTCAGCCTGTCGCAGGCCGACCTCGAGAAGCACCTCTTCCGCATCATGGAGACCCGGGGCTACGGCCACATCTATCGCGAGCGCTTCACCATGACCCTCAAGTATACTCCTCCTTCCCTCACCCTCACCCTCCCCCCCTCTATTCCTCTACTCGCTCTCTACATTTCTTAATTCAATAAATCATTTTCTTGCTTTTGTCCCTTTCGTTTTTTTTTTAAACATATATAGAAATATATATTTATATAATGATTACCGCAACTCACCTTCATCCGCTTTCATATAGGTTTCACCATCAGCGAGTACCGCTGATCATTATCATAGCGGGCACGGGTTGCATGGGCAAGTCCTTCCTGGCCACCCAGCTGGCCGAGCGGATCAACGTGCCCAACGTGCTGCAGACCAACCTGGTCTACGAATTCCTCAACAGCGTCAAGTACGATTCGTTTCCGCTGCACGTCTTGATTGGCGCACCAATTATTTTGCCTTAGATTACTATAACAACAATTATACTAACATTATATCATATTATTATTATTGTTATTATTAAGGAATCTATCGACCGAGCCTCTTATCTATCGAAGATTCGCTTCAAAGAAGGAACTATTGGACAACTTCCGTTCAGACTGCCAGATCGTAAGGGATGGTATGGAGAAATATATATCAAAAAAAAATAAAAAAAAATCACGTCTTGCTTTGCACTTTCAAAGAATATGTGTGTTCGCTGCTAACTCATATTTCTAATTATCTATCTATCTATCTATCTATCTATCTATCTGTGGATGTCATATTTTCCCCCATCCCCTCCGCAGCTGTGAAGACGGACTTGGACAAGGCGCTGAAGGAGGGCAAGTCTATCATCTTGGAAGGGTTCCATATTGATCCTGCCCTCTTTCTCCACCTGATCGGTTTTTCCCTTCCTCCCCAAATACCACAATTTCTTTTCTCTTCTTTTCTTTTATTAATCGCTCACCGTATTCCATTGGCCACAGAGCACAACAGCATCATTCCCTATCCCAAAGTCAACCTGAAGAGGCTGGAGGAAGGCGACGTGCAAATACAGCCCACGGGTAGGCCCATTCCCCTCCCCTCCCCCCCCACACAATTCAATTTTTATTTATTTATTTATCAGAAATGGAGGGAGGGAAAAATTAAGATTGATGGTCGTCAACAGAAACCAAGGGCAATGAGCCCAAGGGTGTGATCCTCCCCGTTATTTTCAACATGAACGAGAAGGACCACCGCCTGTTCGTGGAAAACATGCTCTCGACCAGCACATACGACCAACAGTTCGCCCAGGTGTGTGTCATGTGTCATGTGTGTGTGTGTGTGTGTGTGGTCTGTTTGTGGCGGCGATGACCTCACGATGGTCTCGTCGTCTTGTCACACATGCACACACGCATGCGCAGGGGCTGAGCGAGGACACACAGCAGCAGACGTCGGCGCTGCTGTCCAACCTGCGGTATATCCAGTCGTACCTGTGCCGCTTCGCCCCGCCCTTCCAGCTGCTGGAGGTCAAGGCACAGTCGTTCCCCGAGACGCTGGACCACCTGCACACGGTCGTGCTCGAAGGCATTCAGCAGGTTCGTTGCTTTCGCGAGTTGGAAAAGTTCCCCTCACAGATTATTATTATTATTATTATTATTATTATTATTATTATTATTATTATTATTATTATTATTATTATTATTATTATTATTTATCGTGATTATTATTATTACGCTCTGGTCTGATCTGTGTGAATCGACATTGGTATCTGCGCAGGCCTTCCAAATGACCTCCGCGTTCGAGAAGTGAAGTGCCAATGGAGGAAGAAGCACACTTATGAGGAACCAGAACGTAAAAAACAGAAAGAAAACAGACCTCTTGTTTTGAGGGCTACACGGATAAGCGTGTACATAAATAATGGTGAAAAAGAGCGACAGGACCAGGGGAAGAGGTGACTATGCTTTCTCTCTCTCTCTCTCTCTCTCTCCCCCCCCCCATCTGTGTGTTAGATGGAGGGGACGAAGCGGACTGGTTTCGGCTGGGCCTGGTTTCTCGGATCGAACCCTAGCCTCCGCTCTTCGCCCGCAGAGCTGATCTCGAGGCAGCGAGAGCGGTAGTATTTGGCCAGCGGATTACTAAGGGAGAGAGGATAGGAAGACGGATGATTGGGGATTGTCAGCACAAGATGGCCTATGCGTTGCGGCGAAGGTACGTTACCTTTGCAGTTCAAGGAGAAGGGCGCTTGCTGTTAGCTTTTTGTTCTTCTCTGCTTCGTCTTCCTCCTCCTTGCGCTTCGCTTCGCTCTCATCTGCTTCTTCGTTCTCCTTGCCCACTTCCACTTTATCTTCCCTGCCGTTTTCCTTCCCTCTTCTGTCCTCAACACTCGCCTTTTTGGTCGATGGCCTAACAATCATCGATTTCGAACCCTCCTGGCATACGCTTTGGCTTCTGAGGCCCCTGTCAGACTGGATAGCGCTACCATGGCAGACCGGGACTTTGGTGTCGGACGAAGCTGCCAAGCGTCCCCGCGTGAGAGGCGCGCGCTCTAGCGGACAATGGCAACCAAAGACGGGTGCGTACCCAGGCTGGCTCTGACCTGACCACCCATGCGTTCCTGCTTCCTACGGGCGATCTCGGCGAGACGGGCGTTCATGCGCGCGGACAACTCGGAACCTGCGCCCTCTGCGGAGGTGGGCGACAGTGGAGAAAGCGGCGACAGGGGCGACAGGGGCGACAGAGGCGAATCGTCCCGAGCGGCCTCGGCGATCTTGTCGGTCGGAAGGGCAGCGACTGGCGGGTTGTCTTTGGTTTTGGAACGCTTGCGCCTGTCCCGTCGCTTTGCCGAAGGGCTCAGCCTGACGCCCTCCTTGGGGACCCGCGGCGAGTTGATGGGGCTGGACACCACCACGGATGCCTCCCTGGGGGCCATGGGCGGCGACGCGCCACCCTCCTGCTAACCGCCAGTTAGTGCTCGAAACAGCTTGGCTTGGAAAGGCATCTCTATGGGGAGAGCGTCGTATGTAAGTACTTCAGCCTTCTTGTACGTGAACGACTTCTTCCTGCGTTCGCGCCGCTTGGCCGCGGGGCTTTTCTTCTCCGCTGACTGCTCTGCCATAGCAGCTACGGCACCTTGTGCCATATGTTCGAAGAACTCCACAGTGCTGCTCCTTGATGGTCGCGCCACCTGATTCTCCTCTTCTTCCTCTTGCGAACTCGGGCTTCCTTTTGCTCCCGGCTCTGCAAGCGACATCTTGTTCCGGCCCGCCTGCTTAGGCCGTGGCTCACCGAACCCTTCTTCGTACTGGGGAACAGACACGGATCAATCGCTTCGTGTGGGTGAATGGCGAGACAGGAGAAGAAGGCCGCGATGATGACTTACATCCCAAAATTTGTGGCGACGCTCAATCAACATGGCAAGGAATTGCGGCACGACGGCCCCCGCATAGCTCATCGTGTCGGTGAAGCTCTCGGGCCTTACGATCACTCGCGCAAACATCTTCCCCCCCCCAAAGGAAGATGAGACAAAGCAAAGATGCTATAAGTTAAAAAAAAAAAAACAACAACAACAACAACAACCTCCAAAAGAGGAGAACGTCGTTTTTCGGGAAGAGATCCAAGGTAGAGAGCAAGGAATCCCACAACGAGACGAAGAACCCGCAGATGCAGCGAAGGAAGCATCGACATCAGTAGTTTAATTGTCTTCTTCTGCTTCTTCTGATCTCTTATCTCTGTAGAGGGGAAACGTAGTATTAGTCATTCATTCATTCTATTAAGCTTCCATAAGGGCGACGAACTGAAGGAAGCCACGATGGCGTCGTGGAACTGAGCAGGGACGAGAGAAACAGGCATCTGATGCAGAAACACCAATAAGAGCCCAGCGGCCTCTTGTGGCGTGTCTTGAAACGAGTCGTAGTCGATGGTCTCCCCCTCGAGAAGCTGCCGCAACAGCTCGTTGTCTGGTGCATAGTCGAAGATGTCCCCTTTCCCTTTCCCTTTGCGGTCGTTAGTAAGCCCGATCGCTCTACAGGAAGCGGACTGTCATTGTCACCTGTAGCCAACAGGAATCCACCCAGTTCGTCCACGAATTGGGTCGCGCCAGATGATAACGTCGCAGGTCCCTGGCTCGGCTTTGGGCCGCTGAGACGCCAGGAGTCCCTACGCGTGTAGGCCACCTCCCGCAGGCTCAATCCTAGCACTCCCTTCTCCCTGTGGGGAATCAACGAATTGTATTCATTCAAGCGATCGATCGAGAGGATACATCTCCTCTACTACGCACGGGCTCGTGGCCTCCTCCGAGTTGAGTGTGTCGATCCACTCTTGGGTCTCCTGTAGAGTGGCGCAGGAGAAGCTACGCGCTTTCCCTCCAGACTCCGTGGTGAGCTGAAATGCGGGCCGGCCTTCGGGGGATTTGGGCGCTGAGCTGGCTTTGGCTGTGGGCTGCAGCTGGTACACGTTTGTCGGGTCGGTTTCCTGTGGTGGGACCAATTGCGCACACGACAAAAGAGACGTTGAATAAACCTAAAAGAACAAACGAAACGATCCCCCAGGAGCCGAAGTATTCGACGCACCTGAAACTTGAAGTGTTTGGCCGAGCGATACGTATAGAGCAGCCTGCCCCGCAGCACAAGATATCTCTCGCGCCACTGCTTGGCACGGGTCAATTTGCTCACCGGGCCGTGCTTGGCGACTTCCCGCCTCACATCAACACTGAACTGGCAAGAAACAAGCAAATATATATATATGTTAAGTCTCTTGCTTGTTTCTGGCACGGTTAAGAAAAGTACCGGCCATATCTCGATCGCACTTAGACGTCGCGAAGGCGCTGCCTCGGGGGACACAAAGCCATCCACGTCGGGCCCGGGGAACCCGCCAATCAGGCGCCGCAGAAAGGTCTGGACCTTGAGCGCAAGATGCGGGTCCATGCATATGGGAGCATCGTTCTCGCTAGCCTCTAGGCTTTGCAAGGAGGGCATCTTGAGCACCGACGCACCCGCGCATCGGGCTCGCACCTGTGGGGGAGGAGTAAAGCCCCTTATCCGGTCAACATTTTGGGAGGAAAGGCACCCAGCAGGAAGTGGCTTGTATGCACCTGGGCATGAAGCTGGGTAAGCTGGCTTGCGGTCCTTCCGACAAGCCATGCGTCGGCTCCCTTCTTGACAAATACCAACAGTGCCTAGAAGGTAAAAGGGCGAACGTTGAGAACAACAA
>CDFF01071695.1:10837-30558 GCA_000826265.1 Acanthamoeba culbertsoni
TCCTTGCAGGTGGGCGGTGGAACGATAACGCGCGATGTCGTGCCAACCTACCTCACTCCCGAGCAGGAAGCTCGATCAGCGGCTGGTGGATACAAGTTGGAACTGGTGCGAAAGAGAGCGTTGGAAGAAGCGCTAGACGGTCTGTGGTGTTTTCCCCGCAGTTGCTGACGAGCCAGAGCGTTTTCGCCGGAAGGGACCTCGTTTGCCAGACCTGTGGTTTTTTATTTTTCCCTCACTGGGGAAAATACAGGAAAATGCTATTTTGTTCGTTCTTCTCGGCCGTTAAAACTGGTAAGATTAAGATGAAGAGAAAAGAAAGGGATCATGAAGAAGAGAGCCCAAATGTTGGAGAAAAGGTTCGTAAAAGCAAGCCACTTAATTTTTCGTTCGCGCTGTCGTGTCACTCCAAGGCAGCTTTCTTGGTACTACTAGGATCGCTAAACAGCTGTTCGGTTTCTTTACACGAAATAGAAGGAGGTAGAAACAAAACGACAAAGAGAGGAAGAAGAGACCACAGCAAAAGACACCTACGGGGCCTCCTACGCTCTGCACGAAACTGTCATTCGAGAGCTGAATCGCTTAGGCGTGAAGACATCTACTGCCCGTACTGACACAACTGTTGATAACGCTGGCGCTCCCGCAGCGCTTGCCCCACCCTTCCGGGAACTCAACTCTTTCGCCTTTCCCGACGATGAACTGTTCGTTAGCACGGAGTGGGACCTGGTCGATGTCGAGCTTAGGAACTGGTGGGCACCTTCCACTCGCGGCGGCCGCCCTGCTGTTGAAATAGGTTCGGCCAAACAGCGTAGTGCCGAGCACGCATACGTCTACCTTGCTCTGCCCACTGATGTCCCCAATCCAGCTGAACCCGGTAAGTGTTGCTGCGCTCACATCATCATCATCATCATCATCATCATCATCATCATCATCATCATCATCATCATCATCATCATCATCATCATCATCATTTCTTGTTCTTTTTTTTGCCATGTCCCTGATGCTTACCTTCACCTTCACCTTCACCTTCACCTTAGTTCTTTTCATCAAGCACAAAGATGGTCGTGATGGACCCATTGGCCCTGATGAGGAGGGTATTCCATTAGCTACGTTCTTGGCCAGCCTACACTCTCCCTCAGGCGCCACACCGGATGAAGAAGAGGAGGGAGGAGAAGCGGCAGACGATGACGATGCTGGTGATGATATCTACTCAGGCTTTATCTCCGCCATCGTCGCGGGGGAGGAGCTTCCCTCTGAAGACGAGGACGACGAAGATCATGATGCTGATCAGGACGACGAAGAAGATGCTGACTTTGAAGTTGAAGATGAAGGTGAAGAGGATTGAGCCTCCTTCCCCGGCACACAGCAAAAAAAAATAAAGAGGAAAAAAATAAAGAGGAAAACGAATTTTCTTAAAAAATAATTGCCTATCGGGGCGGAAACAATACTGAAGAACAGTGGTCGTATAGGACCACTAAGGTTGTGGGAAGGTAGCAAGCAACGTGCTGTCCCAAGAAAGCGAACTCCGCTATTCACGTAGCAATAGATACTTGACTCCCCCCGATTGATACGAGTTCGAGATTTCCAACAAGTATGGATATGGAATTTCGAGAAGAAGCGGACAGTGATGAAGACGCTTTGTCTCCTCTGTCTCATCTCAGCCTTCATGTACGGTGATTCTCTTTGGTCCTTATTTTATTTATAGTTACAAAACGATTTCGTTTTTGTAGGAAGAGGGGGACGAAGGGGACGAAGCAGGTGCTTGGGATAAGGAAGGCGATGCGGGTGACGATAATTCGCAAAAGATATCAAAAAAGGACGCATTACCTCTTGTTATGCAATGGTACGCGAGTAAGACTCTTTCCTCTACCTTCCCTTTATGAGGATCTGCTGCACCTGTCTTACACAGTTATTGGAATAGCCTTACGACAAAAAGCTGCCCCATTAATCTTCTTGTATACCACCATTTATTTGTTTGCGTTTGGTGTCTTCTTTCCGCTTTGAAGGATAAAAGACAACTACGAAGCTAGTGGCAACTCATGCATACCGAAACATCTTGTATACCAGCACTACAAAGACTTTTGCGACGAAAACAACATTCAGTTTACAAACATGGCCAACTTTGGTACTCCTTCGCGCCTCTTGAAGACTGGAGCCAGCTTCACTGTCTTCTTCTTCTTTTTCTTCTTCTTCTTCTTCTTCTCTTGACCGAACCTCACCCGCCATTTTAAGGTAAAATCATTCGTTCTGTCTTCCCGCGCTTAAAGACGAGGCGGCTTGGGCCTCGCGGCAAGACAAAGCATCACTACCACGGCATCAGCATCAGTTCCACTTCCAAGCTCCAGGTTTCATTTGATAACGCGGCCAGCTTCCCTGCCGGAAGGTTGACTTGCTCTCCCTCTCCCTCGCGTCATCTTGCATGATAGGTTCCCGCCGATGCCATAATCACGGGCAAAAAGGCACAAAATAGGAGGGTCCGCGGGCCAGATGTTACAGCCTCACCGCCCAAGCGACAACGTCGTGCTCACAAACTCCTGGAGGACGGGTGCGCCGTATAACCCTTGAAGAAGAGAAGAAGAAGAAGCCCGCTCTCACACTCGGAATCAAAGCAGCGGCGAATTTTATGCTGATTATCTGGATGATGGCTCAGACCAGTTTTCGCGCCGGCCCATACCAAGCCTACCATCCTTCGATGTCGAGGAGGTTCAGCCTCCCCTCCCTCCTTCCCTCCCTCCGCTTTCTATCATCCACGACCAACAACGTACTTAACCTACATGTGTTGTCTTCCATCAACGGTAGATCACCTTCATGAGCGAGGTGAGCGAGGGCCTCATCCAGCAGCTGCGCCATTTTTTGACACTCTACAAGCAACACGCGCAACACTTCATCACGGCCATGTGCTCGTGCTCCTTCAATGAGGTGAACCGCCGCGACATACCCTCACCTCTATCCCTCGACACACACACACACACACACACCCTCTCCCAAATACTCTTCTTGTCTCTCGTGTAGTTGGCTGACCTCTCGAATTGCATCGTGCTGTGCGCGCTGTTGCTGACAGGTCGAATCATTGCTGATGGCCTTCTGGTCGCAAAACTTCAACGATTTCCAAGAAGTGTTCCTGCGCGAGGACATCGTCAACCATATCACCAACAAGGATCGCCTGATCTACAGCGTACGTCGCTCCGCATCACGTCTTGTGCGATCATTCGGATCGGGAAATCGGGAAGGTTCACGAAGGATGTAACGAACAAAACGGACTGGCTTTGTTCTGCAGATGGCGCTGGACTTCTTCTTCCCGACGCTGTTCGAGATGCAACCGAAGTCGATGATCGAATCGCTGATTCACTTGTCCCAGCACATCCGGGGCTGGATGGAGAAGGCGACCCAGCACTTCCCTGCCCCCTTCGCCACAAAAAAGCTGCACGAGGTCAAGCGTTTCGCCCTCAATCTGCGCAAGCGAAGCCGCATCAACCTACTCGCCCAACAAACCAGAGAGTGCCTGGATTGGAGCATCATGCTGGTGGACTGGATCGGCATAGAATTCGACATCATACAAGACAAGACCTTCATGCTTTTCTCGTCCAATGCCTCCAGCACAGTCCCGCACTACATCACCACCACCAGTACGTAGCTCGAGCATCCCTGCCTTACTGTATATCCAGATTAATCCACCCTATTCGACCGCGTCCGTGTCTCACCTGACGACTCTGTCTGTGCCGCTATCTCGCATACGCAGTCACCGAGGATCTGCGCGGCATGCTGGAGGACCACTGCAGCCTGGAGCAGTTCGTGACGTGGATGCGCCTCGTGGCCGACGAGCTGGTCGAACAGGGCATGCCTCCTGTGCCCGAAAAGGTCTCCGAGTCCATCTACCGGGCGCAGATGTTCCTCTTCTGCTGGGCGCAGTACACATCGCTCATCATGTGTGACCTCACCTGTCGAGACGCGCCTTCCCTTGGTGATTCCTGCCTCCCGCCTCTCTTCGTTTCTGTTCTCTGCTCTCTCTCTCTCTCTGCTCTCTCTCTGCTCTCTCTCTGCTCTCTCTCTGCTCTCTCTCTCTCTCTCTCTCTCTCTCTCTCTCTCTCTCTCTCTATGCTCTCTCTCTCTCTCCCCCCCACTCCTTCACGCTTTCGAGCATTGACCGCGGATCTCTGCTTCCAGAATACTTCCATGCGTTGTTCACCTTTCTTAATGCCTATGTATCATACTACATGGAGGGCAAGGTCATGCAGTACAAAATGGCTGCACTCTATCCCCCGCCCCTGCGCTCAATGCCCATCGCTACCAGCGTACGTGCGCTACTCCCAAGCTCTCCGCGAATTATTCAGTTGCTTGACGACACGCCTTTACTTGTCCTTCCCCCTCCCCTTCACCATCCCTCCTCTCACGTTTCTCCGCTGCAGTCGAGTCCGGTAGCCGTTAATTCGCCAAGCATGCGCCGCGTATCGCCATCGGCTACGTCACCTTCGCACTCGCCGCACCTTGCCAGCACATCGCCCACTCCTGCCGGCAACGTTGCTTCTTCTTCATATCCCATGCCAATTGTACGTTTTTCCCGTTTTTCTTCGGACCACAAACCGCATTCGCCGCAGTCCTGCTGTTCTCACCCACTGGTCCTGTCTGCTGCCCGCTCCCATACGCGACGCAGAAGCACGAGCATCAATCGCAGCCGCCCCCTGCCCACGTGCAGCCATCCGCACAGCAGCAGCCGCAGTGGGCGTCCATGCCGCCTGCTATTTTCTGTGAGGATGCGGGCGAAGAGAGCGCGGAAGGCCGAGGCGAATCCGGACTTGCGCAGATTGACCTGGAGGCTCTTCAAAACATGGTACGGATGCAAACTCCCTGCCCTCTCTCGGATTTGCAGCGCATTACGCTCATCGCACACCGGTTGTTGTACAGACACTCAATTACATTGAAGACTCCTATCCAGACGAAGCCTCAGGCATCAAGGTGTGCAATTGCGTTATTTTTATTCCTGTTATTTGTTTCTTCGCCCCATTGTAAAAAACTGATTGGTTAAGGCAATGCACCAGTCGCATCCTCAGTCGAGTGATCCCATGATAAGTGTGGCCGCGGAGACAACCGAGCAATCTTCGTATTTGCAGGACCAGGTGATAGGATGCTTCTGAAAAAAAAAAAAAATGCGCTGCTTCTCCTTCCATCTCATTCATTTGTCGTTTCAGCAGTCGGGGACAGATATATCACGACGAAGCTCGTTCTCTCTATTTCTGGATGAGGAATTGAACGATCTGCCGCCCCTTCTACTCCAAGACGGTGATATCACGTCTCTGTTCAACCACGACACAATGGGAGCCTAAGAGTGCCCTCTTTTCATTTCGCGATTAAGGCTTAAAGACAAAAAGGAGGAGGAAGTGTGAAAAAGGCTATTGCTAGCCTTCTGATGAAGATATTTATTTCGGTTGCCTCACGGGTCGAAAGTTGGGCTCTAATCCGTCCCAAATAGTGTCGTCATACTGAACAACGCACACGTGGCCATTTTCAATACTTTAATTAAGCGCAACCCCAGCAGAAGAAATGAGGGCCAGCCAAGAGGCGGGAGGCTTCAGAAGACAGGGCACCACCGTTGGCGCCAACAGTGCCAGTGGCTATGGACATGGGCACAATGGCATGTACAACGTGAGGTACTACTACTTAAGAGAGTTTCTTTTTAACCAAGACGACAACCCCTCCCCCGGAGCCGGAAGTCGGGGGGGCCTGACGTTTTTGCGTTTTACACCACAGCACTACAGGCTCGGGCGACTTAAGGCACAGCAAGCCTGCTAAAAAATCCGGTGGAGTAAAAAGCAAGCCCCCAAGTTCGGGAAGCTCCTCACATGGCGGAAGTGGATTGGTAAGTCCACGAAAAACTGGGCAGGGCTACGGAGCTGGAGGCCACAGCAACAGCCTGGGTAATAGCGACAGTACTAGCGGCAGCTACGGCACAGGCTACACAATGACCAAGCCCAAGAAAGAGCACAAGGATAAAAAAGATAAGAAGAAAGAGGGCAACATCTTCACAAAAATGGGCGAGAAAACAGAAAAATTAGGCAAGTGGTGCGTGGACCAATACTTCGGGCTCGCCTCTCTCCCCAAGGCTCAAACTACTTTCTCTCCTACCCTCCCTCTCTGGACCCAGGTTAGAAAAGAAGGGCGACGAAAAAGATGCCAAAAAGGAGGAGAAGCGTGTGAAGAAGGCACAAGAACAACAATATCAGCAGAATCAACAACACTTCGCTGAACAGCAGCAGCACTATGCCACTCCTACTGGTGCGGGAGCCAGTGATGTCCGCAGGTTCTGTTCGCAGTGCGGAACTCGTCTTCCGGCCGTTCCAGCGAGATTCTGTGCCGAATGTGGCGCTTCTGTGTAGACTAACCACACACATGATGACAATCACACATTGACATTGTACAAGGTTAAGGGACGTTGGCTATTGAGGAGAAAGCAGGTGAAAAATCTGCGAACCTGGTTTGTGTCTAGGATCAACTCACGCAAGAAGAAACGCCAAAGTGCCCAATGAAAACGCGTTTTCTTTTACCTTCTGCGTCGTTTTTATCGTAAAATGTCCAACAACGTCATCTTCCCTGTATCACAAACAAGCCGCGGGATGACGCAAGGCAGCGAGCTAAACTAGTTTGATTGGAGTAATGTTGCTCCGTGACATCAGCTCGCGTAGACACGCGCTAACCGTCCAATCCCTGCTCGCTGTAACAAGTCTTCCGGGTTAACAAGGAGACGTCTGTGCCGGCTAATTTGAATGAGGAACACCCACCACAGAAAATTCTCATGCGCAGAGGCACTTTTGGCCTCAGATCTATACACTCTCTATCTTCTTAAGATACCTTGGTCCATCGAGGGGGCTGAGGTACTTCAAGCAAAAAAAAAACCCTCATCCAGTCTTTACCCGCAAGAAGAGGGAGAGTCGCACAGTTGTTACCAATTATAATGACCGAGACGCTACCCTCGTTTCACACGCTTCTCGCCAGCACTTACCAAGCCGAGTCGGTATGCGGGAAAGGAAACAGCCTAGTTCCACCACTGAGTGTGGCAGCCACAAACCAGCCAGTGGTTAGCACCAGTGGTCAGTATTACCCCCTTACCGACGTCGGAACTTCTTCTTCTCCCTTCTTCTCGTCGTCTTCTTCGTTCTTTTCTTCATCCGGCGAATTGGGCTGCCTGGCTTCCAGCCTATCAGCGTCCTCTCGAGGCAGAGAGTCGCCCGTGCCGTCGTCACCGGTCAATCCACAACTTGCGGGGCCGAGCTCTGCGCCTGCACGAGGAACATTGGCTGAGCTGTCTGCCGTGCCCGTTTCCGCTTCTGTGCCGCTTACAGTCTATCTTGATCAACTTCATTTCGCTCCCGCCTCACCAGCGGCCGCTACCTTGTCTGCTGTAAGCAAGGACCCCAATGGAGTGAGCAACAACGCAACAAACGAATCCCGAGCCTCAGTACACGGGTCCTCGCTTGCCAGCTCAGCCTCTGCCCTTTCATCCTTCACCAGCAGTCAGCCACTTATCGGACTCTTTCCTAACCAACCTACTGGAACGGCTGCCTCTTCTGTATCACCCGCCCTTGCGGCGGCTCCTGTCTTCAAGAAGAAGCTCCTCCAGGACCGGGAGTCATGTTCCAAGAAAGAGACCTGCAAGGCGATCGCTGGGGGCGTGCGCACTTGTTCGATGTGCGGAACCACGAAGACTAAGCAATGGCGATCGGGCAGTGATGGAAAGCCTTCGTACGTACCAAGTCATTCTTGACTCTCTGGGCGCTTCTTACGCATAGTGCTGTTGCTTTTTTTTGCAGATTGTGCAACGCCTGCGGGCTGCGTTACAGGAAGGACACGCTCGGACAAAAGTTCAAGTTCAAACAAGTGGTCATCGTTCCCTCGAGTCCCTCGCGCAAGAAGAGAAAAACCATGGACAGCCATAAGAACAAGCAAGACTCAGTAGATGAAAGCGACCTGGTGGTCTCTTTGGCCTCTGCGAAGAACGATGCGCCGTGCCGAAAGAAAAAGCGTGCGGTGCACTCCACAACGGCTAGTTCTGCTGAGCAACCAACACCCCACGCCACCTGCGACGTCGCCCATGCTTCCCCCTCGATGCAGGGGAGCTCCGACAGGAGGTCGGACATTTATGCTCTCCTCAACTAAGGTGGTGAAGCGCACCGCACCTGCGGTGTGGTCGTTATTTATTTATTTATTTATTTATTTATTCGCGCTGCTCCCTCTGAGAGCAGCTTATGCCAGTGCCCCACTCAGTGGCATTGGCATGACTGTCGGCTAGCCGACGCTCGTACTGTATTTGATCAAGTGTCAAGTGAACAACATCTTTTTCCGTGTTCTTTTTTTTGCTCTTTTTCCCGTGTTCTTTTTTTTTTTTGAAATTTTTCAGCATAGCGAAAATCTCATCAGCCCCCATCCCAATGAGAAGAGGAATCACATCTGCAGTTTCAATTTGTAGCTTACGCACGCCTTCGCATCATGGTTGCGGAATCACCCGTTTACCCGTGCTTTTTTCGTCTGCCCGAAGGATTGACACTCGCTCATTTACGACATCGCCTTCCTATGGTTTGTCCCCTACCCAAATCGCTTGTTTGTGCATGCTCCAATAAGGGGCTAAGTTAACCAAGGTAGATTGCTTCTCTGTCTTGGCGTGACGCATTGCAGACGAATTTGTCAGCAAGCTGATGGCAGACCTTAAGGAAGCTACACTGGCCAAGGATAAGACTCGCTTAGGCGTTATTCGTCGTTTGCGCAGCGAGATAATGAACAAAGAGAAGCTGAACGTCGACGCAAAGCTCGACTACGGTGACTGCGTAAAGGTCGTACAGCAGATGGCCAAGCAGTGCGAGGATAACGCAAAGGAGTTTGATGCGATCAACCCGGAGACAGCCGGAAAGGAACGTGAGGAGGCTAGACTGCTGCGCTCTTACCTGCCGCCTCAGTTGAGCGAGGCCGAAGTGCTGCAGCTGGCAGAGGAGGCCGTCAAAGATACCGGCGCTACCTCGATCAAAGATATGAAAAGCGTAATGGCCAAGCTTGGACCACAGGTGCAGGGCAAAGCTGATCCTGCTATGGTGGGCGAGACGGTGCGCAAGCTGCTGGGCGCGGCCAAGTAAAGAGAGGCGATTACGACGCTGTTGGCACTGAATGCACACCTTTATGTGGGTTGTTTGGGCTCTAGAGTGCGGCTATGCCGCCAGATCTGCGCACATCCCGTCACTTGGCCTCCTGTGGCAAGACCCGGAGAAGGGTAACGCCGTCGGCTATGGCAAGCATCACGGGATCCACGCGGCTGTCTCCCCTTATCTTTTCGTTGAGCTCCTTCAGTGCCACGGTGTCGGGATCAGTTGCATCCTCCTTGATCACTTTGCCATGCCACAGCACGTTATCAATGGCAATAATTCCATTCGTGCGCACTAACTGCAGCAGCCTCTCATAGTAGTGCGGGTAATTGGCCTTGTCCGCTAACAAACAAACAAACAAACAAACAAACAAACAAACAAACAAACAAACAAACAAACAAACAAACAAAGGTGACGGTAAACCATAGATGGTGTTTGTTGGCAAATGTCCAATTTTTGGTGTAGAGGCTGGGAGATACCATCAACAAAGGCAAAATCAAAGGTCCCTTCTTGGCCGTCTCGGAGAAGCGCATCGAGTGTTTCGAGAGCTGGCCGTATTTGAAGGTCGATCTTGTGGCTGACACCGGCCTCCTCCCATAGAGGCTTACCGACTTGCACATAGTCCTCATTTATGTCAAGTGCGACAACCTTTCCGTCTTCCGGGAGTGCCAGGGCAGTCGCAAGGGCTGAGAGCCCTGTAAACACGCCGACCTCGATCGTGCGCTAGGGAAGAGTTTTTAGAAGATGCGAGGTAGAGATTAGGAGATTAGGAACTCTTCTTGAGCTAACGCGCGCACCTTGGCACCCGTGACGCGAAGAAGGAAAGAAAGAAGAGCGGTCTCGTCGGGTGGAGAGGCCATACGAGCCATCGAGTGCTGAGCAGTGAGGTCTCTCAGCTTGCGCAGGGCCTCATGCTCACGCACGCCCACTCGAAGCAGGTACTGATACAACTCGGGGTTCATGGGAATGGGGCCGCTTTGCCACTTGGATGTCGTCATGGTCAGCTCGGACATGGTGTTGTTTGGTGTGTCTTGTGCGGAGGCGTTATTGAATAGCAAAACCAATTTTCAGGCGCCTAATGAATGGTGTGTGCGAAGCTTCGCTTTCGCCGACAAGCGCCGGGGCTTGCCTTAAAGAGTACAGATTCAAGCCGATTGGCGGACCGTTGGACTTGGGAAACAGCACATAGTTTCAACCCCTGTTCTCCCCTTGGCTACCACTCTGCATACTCATCTTCGTTCTCGTCACGTCGGTTGTTCTGGCGGGCCAGCATTCTAGAGAGGATGTCCGTCTCATCATCTTCCGACGAATCTGAAAATGACGAGCTCTCTTCCGGCCCCGATGCAGAAGACCACTCTTCTTCCTCCTGTCCCAATATGAAGAGAATGTTAGCCGCGGCGCAAAGCCCCTTAGAGAAGAAAGCGTGCATTAGCGATGGAGAGTTCCGCAAGCAGCGTCGTGATAGGGAGGCCCTCATTCAGAAGGGGGGACAGCTCTATAAACGTTTGAGCCCCTATTTTGTCCCTGACCCGTTCACACTGTCATAGCAAGGAAGGTTCTTTCGCGCTAAGCAACAGACAAAGGGAAAGCCATATATATCACCCATTTTCCTATACCTCAGCGTGCGGAATGGTTATCTCTTCCGAGGGGTCTTTCATTAGATACCCATAGTCTGCTTTCAGGCCACAAAGAAGCTGCAGCCAAAGCGATCACTATAAGCTGTTCGCTACAACGCGTCCGTTCGAGTGAGTGTCAATCAACACGTACTATCGGGACATCAAGGCAAAGTTTGCGGATAAACGGCGCCCATTTCGTCTCCACGTGATGCAGAGACGCGGGAGATGCAAGATCGAAGCAGCACAGGAAGAGGTCGATATCCACGAACCCCCATGGCCACTCGTTCTCGTCCCTTAGCTGGTCCTCCATCTCCCCTGACGTATCACAGAACCGCAGCGCGAACCTCCTGCTACCCCACTACTCGACGCCCCACGCCCGTTCAGAGCGGTAGACCTTTCCTGAAGCGGGCGGAGGAAAAAACTCACCACGCAAGTGCGCACATGGCAGTCCTCAACGGTGGGAATGTGCTAACATTATGGAATCGTAGGAAGGCAATGAGAACAGAACCGAACAGAAACGAGTGTGAGGGTGAGTGTCTCACCTCGATGAGGAACTTGCCATTGACGAAATTCGCTAGATAAGTGAAAGAGAGAAAAATATAAAATATAAAATATAAAATAATAATAATAATAATAAATCAGTAAAATCGAATAACCTCGAGGGAAGGACAAAAGAGAGCACCTGCCAGGCACGTTTTCCCCACAGCACTATCGCCCACCTGAATGATGTGTGGTGAGGCGTCACTGCCAATTTTGAGGGTGAGGTTAACGAGCGAACCAGGGATATGGCAATGTCCGTGATGCCGGAAGGATCACCCAGCCTTTTTCTTCGCTCGAGCCTTTTGGCCCTTTCCTTGCGCGCCTTGAGGTCGATCTTCGTCTCGCTTGAGGAGAATAGTTGATGACAGATCAGTGAATTAGAAAGCATGAGGTACTACAGTACCAGCAGTAAAGCTGCTTCCAATCAAGTTCGTCCTTTGAAGGAGGCTTGGCGTAGTAAGTGATCGGCCATGTGGCATTTACAAGCTCTCTCTGATTGACATTCAGCAGGCATAAACGTGCTCATCAGCAAGAATTATTGAGAACGCACCCACAACACCCCCTCTTCACTTAGCTTCTTCCATCTGCGTTCACAGGAGTGAGTGAAATAATGATGTGCGAGGCGGAGGAGGTGGGCAAGAGGTACAGCCTACACACTTGCGCCACGTGCAGCAGGTCCGAGCAGTCTATGTTTTATATGAGAAGGCAATGTATATTAATGTCCTGTGAGGTGTACCCAAATAACGGAACACGGTTACCACCTAGCCACGAGAGTATCAGTTAAGTGTGAACGAAAGGCCAACACCCCACTTTGTCATCCTCTCACCATTTCGGAGGGCAAACTTAAAACGAGACTGCCCTCTTGCCTTGCCTCTCCCATCTCTTGCTGCGCTTTCTGTGTTTTCTCTCTGAGTGGTTTTTTTCATTTCCCCATTTATTGTTCCGTTCTCAGAGCTTATTGCAATAAGTGTGTGCTTTGTTTCAGTTGTCCTTGTTCCTGTGGGTGGGGGTGGTGCCGCGCCACCACTGAGCTGCGTCAGTTTTAAGCCTGTTGACTTTATCACCTAGCTTATCCATCATCCCCTCCTCTTCCTCGTACTGGGCCTTGTTGCGCTCGCCGGCTCGCCTCATGCGGTTGGCTATTTCTTCACCCTCATACTTCATCTCGCGAGCCTTTTCCTTGCCTCGTCTCCTCGCCTCATCTAAGGACTCTCTCGCATCCTCCTTCATTTCGCGCATGTTGTCACCCAGCTCGCGACTCCTTCTTCGTGCACGGTAGCGCATGTCTTCGCCCGCCCGCTTTAAGTCGTCTTCGGTATCGCGCATGGCCTTGCCTGCCCTGTCGGTCTTATCCTTGAACGCATCCGCCACGTACTCGCCACTGTCTCGCAGCTTGCGTCCGGCCATGTCCGCCCTCTCCTTAATACCTTCCTTTAAATCCCGACCGCCGCGGCGCAGCTGATCAGCCTCCTCATTCAGCCACTCCTTTGATTGGCGACGCTTGAGGCGAGCCTCGTCGCCGACGTCTCGGGCCTTTTGCTTGGTCTCGTCCCACAACTCCTCGGCGCCCTCCTTGAACTCGCGACTCTTGCGATCGACCGTGTCTCTCATCCGCCTGCTCTTTCGGCGAGCCTTGTCGCTCATGTCCTCAAAGTCTTCCTGGGCCTCTTCCTTAGCGCGTCCTCCGAAGTCTTTCAGGTCATTCCAGGCACGCTCGCCCTTCTCCGCTACCCATTCCTCGGCGTCGCGTGTCTTATGCTTGGCCATCTCGGCGAGCTCCTCCCCTTTCTCGTAAACGCCTTTGGCCACGTCTGACATTTTGGCTCCTACAGCGCTCAACACGCTACCGGACCCGTATTGGTCAAGCTCGCTGATGTCGAGCCTATCGCAGATCTCATCGGCACTGAGTCTTCTCCTTCTGAGCATTCTCTCCAGGTCCTCCCCGTAATTCTTGAGGAAAACGTGACACTGAAACCACCACCCGACTAGGTCAGCATCAGAAGGCACACTGTGCTTCTTTCTGGGGGAATTGATCCTACCGCTCGTTGGTCCTCCTCGCTGAACTTATAGCAAACCTCATCGCGAATGCGGGAGTGTTCGAGAGGAAGGTCCCTATCCAAGAGATCCTTCTTCCTGACTATGTTGGTTGCCCTACGGCAGACTAGGTGAAAGTGCGTTAGTAGGTGAACACTGCGCATCAGCTCAAGCCGATGTCGTACTCTCGTGGGCGTCTGATTGATAGCGTGGACGGTTGTACATCTTGTTAGCAAGTGGATATGGGGAAAGCTCTTCTTATGTGTTGGTGAACGAGTCAAGAATTGGGGTGATTGTGCGGTCGGCCAAGAACAGGTGGAATTTCTTTCAGCTACTGCGGGTTTAAAACTCGTTTGATGGCCTGCGACGCGAGCCTGGGACTCTGGCCCGATGGATCGAAGGTTCAACTTGCGGATATTCGCCAAGGTTTCGAACTTGTGGGGCGTAAACGAAGTGGAGATATTAGGGCAACTATCGGGAATTATAAAGGCTTGAAGCAAAGAACAAACTAGCCAAGAAAATGAGGAGAAGAGCGACCTTCGTGGCTAGTAAGTACCTCCGTGCTGACGCCTTGGATGTTCTTACGAAGGACCACAGGAAAGTGCAAGGCCTGCTAAAGACAATCGTCTCTACTCGTATGTAGATAAATAATGGCGTTTCTAGATAACATGAATTCTGAGCTGTTATCTCTCCCCAACCCCGGCAGAGGACCCTAAGGTGAAAAAAGAGTACATGAACTTGGTGGTCTTTGAGCTGTCTCAGCATGCGGCAGTTGAGGAACAGGTACAAACTTGTTGTATTTGTTGGCAGCGACATTACTTTCTCTGCGCTGATCATACGAGCATTTGTTCTTAGATTCTCTATCCTACTTTGACCCACATTGACCCCGATGGGTATAGGCTGGCGGACAGGTCGATAGAAGAGCATTCACTAGTCAAGGTACCCATAGGCCACTCTCTTAAACGTGTAGCCTGGGCTGCACTCACAATTTTTCCAGAATGAACTGAATGCTTTGGACAAGATGGAGGTAGATGATCCCAGGTTTACCCCCACTGTGGAGAAGCTTAGTGTAGATCTAGATCGCCATATCAAAGAGGAGGAAGGTGAAATCTTTCCCATCTTGACTCAAAGGTCAGTAGAAAACTACACCTCTATTTCATGGAGTCGGGTAATCACACTCATGAAGGAATGCTGTGCCAATTTAGGATGGATAAGGAGCACTTGGAAAAGATGGGCAACCTGTTAGAGACGATGAAGACTCTTTCGCCCACTCGGCCACATCCGCACATGCCAGCAACTCCTCCCTACAACGTTATGGCTGGTCCTCTTGCTGCCTTTTTTGATCGGGTGAGAGACCTTGGCCGAGCCTATCCGAAACAGTGAGGAAAACTCCACCAGTGAGGATCCGAAGAATTTTGTGTTGCCCCTAAGAAAAACGGTTCGCGGAAATTGAAAATATAGAGAAAAAAACCTGCATCTTGTTTTTGTCAAGGGATTGAAGAATGGGCGACTATGTGGATGATTTAATGCTGGCCACCCTCATAAGCATGGGCTTTGATGAGCACGTTGCCCGACAAGCTCTGCTCATGTGTGGCAGTTCTTCGGTAGACACCGCTCTAGGTACCTTTCTAGTTTTTTTTTCGGTTCGCCTAGCAAGCCCGTTGTGGACAAGAAAGAACACTAATTCTCGTACTTGTGGCTATCTGTCCAGAGTTGATACTGAGTGGCTCCTTGGTTGACGACATGGGCGCAGCGCCAACCAAGTACTTCGCCTTGTGGCTGATTATCTATTATTTATTTTTTTGGTTTCACATAAAAAATTACCAATCCCAAATGATATTAGGCCGCCAGAAAATGAGCGCAACAGCAAGTCGGAGCCTCTTCAACCACAGCTCCCTCCACCTGAACCGCTGGACTTTGACCCTTGTGAAATCACTGCCGACTACGAAGGTACTCTCTCGCGTGCCATGGTGCGTAAGTATTCACCCGACAAGACTTCACGTTAGATGTAAAGGATGGCCATGGGATGAATTCAAAGAAGGGGAAGGACAAACTCAGAGAGTCAACAGAAAGAGCTGAGGAGGAAGACGAGGACGACCTTGACTTCACAGGTTTATTTCACTTGACCCGCTTGTCATCGCGGCGGCACCATGACATATGGCTTCATGTCAGATGGCGCTGCGCTGGGCATACCTGAGCGAGAGGCCACCAAGATTACATGCTTTGATGAACGCAAACTGGGTACGTCAGGCCGCCGAACTATTTAAAATTGAAGTCGCTGATGAGGACGAAATAATGCACAGCCGACGTCGCGGCCAAGGAAATCAGGCAAATCATGTCGCTCACTGGCTTCGGGTTCTCCGGCTCTGCTGCACTTCTAAGCCACTTCAAGTAAGACCTGAAAAAAAGAAGAAAAAATGAAAAGAAAACTGATCCCTTCTCAAGGTGGGACGCGGAGAAGTTGACCGAGCGCTACTTCGAGGATCCCGAGAAGGTCGCAGCAGACGCGGTAAAGCGCTTCGTATTGGATTTAAGCATAATCGCGAATAGAATGTCACCTCCTTCTCGTGTCATCCACGTGGTGTATAACTAAACCCAGGGCGTAGTGCTCGAGGACCATTCCGAGGACCCAATTGAAGGGGATTGTCTCATATGCGGTGATGAAATGATGCCTGATGATGCCAGCATGTCCCGCTGCGGCCACACTTTTTGCAACATCTGTTGGCAGGGTAGCTGTCTCTCCCTCTCCCACACACATACACACAGCCACAACACGCAAACACACACATGCACACATACCACTTACAAGCTACCTCTCTCGGTAGGTTATCTGGAACTCAAGATCAAGGAGGGCGAGGCTCTGGCCATCCCTTGCATGATGCACCAATGCGGCAAAGTGGTCGATTCCAACCTCGTGAAGCGAGTAGTATCGTACGCGCGTGCGACCTTGTTTCGGCCATCTCATGCCCGATCAGAGATCTAAACGCACACACCCAATCCTCCATGATAGTCCGGAAGTGTACAAGAAGTACACGCATTTCATCACCAAGGGCTTTGTGGATCAGAATCCCCACATGCAGTGGTGCCCCGCGCCCGGTTGCTCCAATGCAGTGCTTTGTGAACTCAGCACAGGTTTACCGCCCCCTCCAGGGGCTTCAAGCTTTCAAACGACCAATTATTTCCACATCCTTCTTAATCTAAGTTATTCATATCTCATAGAGTTGAGAGTTCCGTGCGATTGCGGCTACAGATTCTGCTTTATCTGCCACGGTGAGGCTCACGCCCCCGCCAAGTGCGAAGACGTACGCATTTAATTTTTGCACTTTTTTTCTTTGTTTTGTTTTTGTTTTGGCTACTTATCTAGACTGCTTCTGTATTTAGATGAAAAAATGGGAGCAGAAATGCAAAGATGACAGTGAGACGGCCAACTGGATTAGCGCCAACACCAAGGATTGTACGGCGATCCTTCCAACTCCTGCTCTCTATTTAGGTTATTTACGCGCAGTTGTATTCTTAACGGCAGGCCCAAAATGCCACACTGCAATCGAGAAGAACGGTGGGTTCCATCAGCTCACCACGTATCACCATGTTAAAAGTTGTGTGTGAATGTGACACAGTTTCTTTTGGTGTCCTGCAGGTGGCTGTAATCATATGACATGCAGGCAAGTCAGCTGTAGACATGAATTCTGGTATTGCTACAACGGTGAAGAATGTGTGCAGAAAGTGGAGCCAACTGAG
This sequence comes from Acanthamoeba culbertsoni, assembly GCA_000826265.1. Classification (NCBI taxonomy): domain Eukaryota; phylum Discosea; order Longamoebia; family Acanthamoebidae; genus Acanthamoeba; species Acanthamoeba culbertsoni. The sequence continues at coordinate 27,885 of CDFF01071695.1, forward strand.
CACACTCTCCTTTTTTGTGACAGCTGGATCTGCATGGGGCCCTGGAACGGCCACACCGCTTGCAACCGCTACACAGAGACCGAAGACAAGGAGACCGTAGGGATCCAACACACAAGTTGTTCCATGCCAAACGTTAATTTTTCTTTTCCTTCTAGGCGGGTAGCGCCAGAAAGACGCTAGAGCGATACCTTCACTACTATCACCGCTTCAAGGCCCACATGGACTCACAGGTACTTGTAATCAGAGCGGGGGGGGGTCAACAACCTATTGGGGGGAAAAAAAAAACACAGTGGGGACCCCTCCCAGAGTCGAACTGGGACCTCCCACATTTTCATACGTCAGGACTGGTCCATGAAGGGGCGGGATGCCAACTTACCCCAAAGGGTCCCCGCACTAATGTGGGCGTCCCAGCCTTTGTCACCAGCCCAAGTTTCTTACCGGCCTTAATTATGGGAGTTGCAAATTTCACCTAATCGAATGTTCTATGCCTGTAAATGTAGAAATTCGAGAACGACTTACGGCAGAAGGCAGTAGACAAAATGGTGGAGCTCAGGGAAGTGGCTGATAGTGGATATAACGTCAACCATATCTCTGACGCCACCGAACAGCTGATCGAGTGTAGACGAACACTCAAGTACACCTACGTGCTCGCTTTCTATCTGCCCGACGGAAGTCCCGAAAAGAACCTGTTTGAATGGCTCCAAGAGCAGCTCGAGACCACTACCGAGTCTCTCTCTAGCGTGCTGGAGAAGCCCATCTCTGGCAGCGCAGCCGATAAACGGAAAATAATCGACCTCACCAATCTTGCACGTACACGACTGGAGCACCTCCTGGACGGTGTCAAAGATGGTAATCCCCTTATAGGCCTCCACTCGCTCTTCGATTATTCTCAATGGCTCCCTTTCTCCATTGCAGGCCTCACGCAGGGCGCTCGTTTCACACCAGAAGGAAGAGAGATCAGGAGCTCCGGTGATGGAACATCTCCGATCAAGGCATTTGGTCGCGATTATAAGAAGCCCAGGCGCGGCAAGAAGAGCAGAGGCTTGTGGTAGCTACACCCTGTCTCCCAGGAAACGCGGTTGTGACTGGCGCCAAACTGGGAGAAAAGAAATTGGCAAAAAGAAAAAGCAGATTTTTCAAGTGCGGAGGTTGCACCTTTTGGCCGGCTTGGGTGACGTAACGTTAACACCAAACCCTCCTTTACGCGTCCATGCCAAGCCCTGCCACCTGACGTGGTGCAAGGACCATAGGCCCCAAAGGAAGGCAACTCCCGGAGAGCTTTACTACCAAAAGATGAAAAGCGATGACGAAAAAGATGGAGGGGAGGACGTTTTGGCTAAACTTAGGAGAGAAAAGGAAGAGGCTGAAGCCGCTGCACTAAGAACGAAGGATGAACTTCAGAAATTTTGGGAGGAAATGCAAGAGGCTTGGGAAATGCGCGAGGAGGAAGAAGAAAGATTAAGGCAGTTGTTGGCTCGCCTTGAAGCTCGTAATACCGATCTAGAGCTGCGCGATCGAGAACTGCGAGGTGATCTGTCTCGTTTATCCGATGCGGAGACGGCACTCGCCCACTCACGCCTTCTTCACAAACTCGTTTATAAGGCTTTCCATAAAGGGTTCTTAAATGACGAAGAGGAAGAGGACGATCACTCCTCCAGCGCCCCCGCTAAGCTCAATCCAGAACTTGCAGCTCGCAGGCAGGAACTGAACGAAATTGACGCTTTCGTGCAGCGGAAGAGACGAGAGCGAGCTCAGGCCACTCTTGCCTCCGCCGACGCAGTTTCCAACACGAGTACTGATCCGTCCAAGTCTTCCGCCTCTCTGTCGGACTCCACAGCCTCCTCGCCTGCCTCCTCGCCTGCCTCCTCTCTTTCCCTTTCCATCGAGGACGCAACTGCACCCGCAAGTCCGGCCACTTCTTCACCCGACATCCTCAGCGGTCCTCCTTCCAGCGAGGAGATTCCTCTGGTCAACAAGACCGCTACTACATCATTGACGGCCTTCGGCGGAGGCCGCACGTCGGGCCCGGAAAGCTCGGCTGAGTCCCAGCCAGCCCCCGGCTACGTGGCCAAGGCCGCCCCCAGAAGGGACACGGGCGGCTCTGCTGGGGTTAAAGGACGAGTGACCATTGCTGACATCGCCAAGACCAGTCGGGACGCCCCCAACGCTCGGGCCTTGCCCGTCAAGAGGATTGAGGTACTCTGATTCTGCCCTCTTCCCCCTCCCCCCCATTCCTCCCCATCCTTCAACCTCTTTGAATGAGTGAATGAATGAATGAGAGATTGCAATGGCTCATTTCTCTTCCATTCACCAGGAGGCCAAGAACAACAAAGCACCATCACCATCACCATCACCATCACACTCATCGACATCCCGACATGCCCATCCTCATCCTCATCAACATCATCATACATACCACGGCCGTGGCCAACCAGCTCCGGGCCATCAGTCGCACACCGTCAAGCACCACCCGACCTCGCTGCAGGACCTCTTCGTGGCTTCCTCCGCCGCCGCGCCCAATCCCGCGCCCCCCATGTCCCCGTCTCAGCCCAAGCGCGCCTCCATCCTCCCCGTGCCCGCCTCCGGCCACGCCCGATCGCGCTCCGTGGGGGGCGCGGGATTCCAGTCGGACGCCGGCGCCGCCCCGCAGGACGTCCGAGTGCCGAGCCCGCCC
>CDFF01071695.1:30622-66192 GCA_000826265.1 Acanthamoeba culbertsoni
CCCAATATTCCCGCACGTCCGCTGATCTGCTGCTGCTGCTGCTGCTGCTGCTGCTGCTGCTGTTGGGACGAGATAGATGTGAAGAAGAGCAAGGTAGAGCGCGAAATCGATGAGTATTGCGGAGACGGACTGAACGAGGACGAAGACGAGGAGGAGAAGGTGCCCGTGGCCACTCACCGCCTGGTGATCAAGCTCCGGGAGGAGAAGTTCTTCGTCCCCACCACCAACCGCGCGTTCATCAAGACCTGCAACACGTTTCTTGTCGACATCCTCAAGGCCATCGGCTCGTGCGTCAAGGTACCGTGTGTGCGTGCGTGCGTGCGTGCGTGTGTACATGGTCGGTCTCAACAAGCCGCTTTGGGTAGATGTGCAAGAGGGACATGAAGGCGCAAGCTTTTTGGCTCTCCTATACGACAAGCTTCATCCACCTGCTCAAGCGGGAGACCAAGGGCAAGCTGGAGGGCATGCGGCAAATACGCGACCCGCGCAAGGACGGCATCCAGCTGATGTCCGCCAACAAGCTCATCAAGAAGATCACCAGCATGCCGGAGACCTCCACCGAGTACATCATCCTCTCGCGGCGCATCGAGATCTGCGGATTCGCCTGCAAGCTGCTCCAGATCACCCAACGGTACCGCCCTCTCCCCCATTCTTCTGGCCCCTCCCTCCCCCCCTCCTCCTCTCCCCTTCCTCACCGCAATGTCCATGCATCAGTGTGTACTCGAACCTGCTGAAGATCATCAGCAAGCAGCTCGAGCCCCTTCTCATCCCCGTCGTGTTCTACCACGATCGCGCGTCCCCGGGCCGCACGTCGTTCGTGCCACCGGCGCCCTCGCCCGCGGGGGCGCCCCTCGTCTCCCCGCGCAGCCCCATTCGCGATCCGGGCCGACCGTCGGCGCCCTTCGGCCCCGGCGCCTCGCTCTCGGGCGGGACGGGGGCGGTCCTGCCGCGGAGCACGTCGACACCGGCGTTCCTGTCCTCGCTGGCCATCCCGACGAACACGAGTCCCGACCACAGCTGCGTGAAGCACGGAAACGACATCCTGCTGGTGCTCTCCAGGATGTTCTACAACCTGATGAGCAACAACGTGTATTGCACTATCGTGCAGCAGTTCTTCAGCCAGGTGCGGTGGTCCCATCCATTCGGTGCATGCAGGCGTGTGCTCGTGCGCGTAATCTAAACGGACTGGCCTGTATAGGCATTCCATGTGATGGATGCCGCGTTGTTCAATCACCTCATCGATAACGCGCACAACCTGGCCACCGTGGCCAACGCCCTCGCAGTCAAGTCCAGTCTTTCTCAACTCACCGCTTGGCGACGGCGGAACCATCTCGACCACCGCAAATCCAAGTGCGCTTTAACCCTGTACCCTGGTCTCAAAGGAACATTACTCGCCCGCTTATTACCCCCCCCCTCTCCCTCTCCTTTCTCCCCAACCACTTCCATCTTCTCAGGCAATTTGCGCACATCCGTGAGGCGGTGAATGTGCTCTCGATTTCCAAGGCCATGTTCCTCGAAGTAGACACCGCGCAGGCCTTCTCCCACCTCAACGACCTCCAGATACTGCACCTTCTTGTCTCCTTCCAGCCTGATGAGTACGCAGCCCCTCTCCCCAATCTATTCCCCTCTCCAGATATGTCCACACACACACACACACACACATATGAGCGCATACATGTGAGTACTGACCTTGCGCGACTGAGCAGGCTGGCGCCGGAGCCAGTCCCCGCAAGGGTCAAGCAGAAGCTGCAGGAGCGGAGCCAGCAGAACTCCAAGGATTTGTCGCTGCACATCGACCCCACCCTCATGTTCACCTACAAGCACAAGAAGCCGGCCAACACCAAATAAACGGATAGCCCAGATCGATCTGCCTCCCGCGTTTCCTGACAGTGGCCACAAGCGACAGAGAGTGTCCTCCTCAGCCGGCCGGCACTTGTTGCGCCTCCGTCTCCTTCTTCCAGAAGCGGACCTTGTAGAGGTCCTTTGGCGACGGGGAGAGCGCAGCCCATTCGATTCGCATGTCCTGGCCTGGCAGGGCCTCCCACGCATAGCCACGGACGAGGAAGGAGCTCATCAGCTTGAGTTCCAGTAGCGCCAATTTCATCCCCAGGCACGAGTGGCCGCCTCCACCAAATACCACCTGTGCTCGCCCCGCGTCAGCAGAGAAGCGAGCGAAGGATTAATCCAGCAACTCTCGCGCGAACCCAGGAGAACTTGGCCTTCTGGTCCTCGGCGCGTTCTGTAGAGAACCTCTCTGGGTCGAACGTCTCCGGATCGGTGAAATAGGCGGGATCGCGTTGTGTGAGGATGATATTGGCATAGACCGATTGGCCTGCCTTCAGACGGTAGCCCTGTTACATTGAAACCATCACATGGCGACGCGTCAGCCATAGGATAGAAGGAGAATTAGTGGCTGGTGGCTTTTTGTTCGGCACACCTGGAATTCGATGTCCTCCGGTCCGACCCTGCGGACGATGCCTGTAGCAGGCGGCGCTAACCGCATGGTTTCCTTCACCACCTGCTTGGATTTCCAGATTAGTTCTCCTCTCTCTTGTTGTGTCTCGTAAGCGAGGCGAAAGGCCAGACGTCACTTTTTGCAGATAGACCATGTTGTTGAGCTGCTCATAGGTGAATCGCTCCGGGTTATCGCCGACCACGGTCTCCTGCTCCTCGATCACCTTCTGCCGAATATCGGGACGCTGCTCCAGAGCCACCTGCCACAGAAGCTCAGTTCTTCCATCGTGCACCTCTAACGGGGCATGCGTCGTTCGGCTTACCAACACGTTGGTGAGTCCCGAAGTGACCGTGTGATGGGCTGCAAAATAGAGACCCGCGATCAAGTCCACGATTTCACCTACAGGCAGCTCTGAGGAGGCCACCAACCACCAACCACCAACCACCACCACATCTCTCTCAGCCCCCATCTTCACTCTATCCTGGACTAGTCGACGCAACAGGCATAGGTTACCGCGCTGGGCCTTGACGAGGGAGAAGATGTAGTTGTTGATGAGGTCGTCGCCCACGCCCAGCTCCCGGAATTCGACCCTGCGCAGCGGATCGTCGCTCCTCAGTTCGACCACTCGGTGCTTGATCGCCGACATTCGCTCCGTGACCAGCGTCCCTACGATTTCTCCGAACTTTCGCCTCGATTCCAGACACTTGCTGTATTGCGTGCCAGGCAGCTGCGCCCCGCCACATAGGGATATACGTCATCACACACACTTGGGATTCATCATTTTCTCCCCGAAACTATCCATCGATGGGTATCTCCTGAAGCATAGCTAAATTGCCATACTCGGTACCTTGATGGGAAGACAGCCGCCCAGGCCCCTGTTCATGTCCTCAAAGATCTCAAAGAGACGATGCCTCTCCTCGGATTCCTGCGATATGTCCGACCCCCATATGAGAGCGCTCGCGTTGTCGAATGCCCACTCCTTGGCCTCAGAATACCTGAATATATACAATAGTGCGGGTTTGTGTGTGTGTGTGTGTGTGATTGTAAACACAATATTGGGGTCTACCATTCGAAGGTCCCCAGAGACAGCCAACGCTGGACTCGACGGGCAAGATTGGCTTGCATTTTGGGTAACATGCTCTGCAAAGTGTTGCGACCCAATATAGGCTGGGTCACCATCGCGCGGTGGAAAGAATGGTCTCTGCATGGTGGAATGGGGCAACGATGCAGGGCACCTCTGAGAATCAGTCGCTTATTGAGGTGAAATGGAGAGAACGTTCGATCATACTCGCGCTCGTTGATGATCTTCTCGCCCAGGATCTCTTTGAATATCTGTAGTTGCGCTCCGGCGCTCACGATGTGCCCCTTCCTCTCTTCCTCAAACAGGAAGGCGAATGCTTCCGCGCCGATCAGAACAAGCGTAGGTCTGCGCTCGTGGGTTTATTGCACAACAGCGTTCGATCAAGAAGGGAATGCGCCGGTTGCAGAGTAAGAAAAGTTACGCACTGCCCGAACAGGTGAGAGTGGAAGACGTTGCCGTAGCGCCGTTGGCGAGAGACGAGAAAGCCTACAGTGTCCCTCGCAAAATGCAATGTCTCCCCAACCAACGGCACGAACCACCTGTCCGAACCTGGTGGTTCGAGGGACGCATGCCCTCGGGACTTGCCATACCAGTAATTCTGTGCAATCTCAAGAAGTTAATCTTGCCTGATGATCTATAGATGCTGCACACAACTCACTCACCAGTAAACCTACAGCGGCAGCCAAGGCCATGGTGCCTACAAACCACCACATCAGTCGGGCACCAGTATAAAATGAAAAGGAAGGAAATTGAAGGAAAAGCTCCCTTCTTGGGTTCCTTCCTTGATGCAGCGAAGTGAGAATGTGAGTAGCTTCTCTGCCAATGATGCTAAACCTCTTCGAAGAGCAAGCATTAGTTTCCCATCTACGCAGCCTGTCAGTGGATCCGAGGCTGAGCTGAGAGAAGAAAGGTGGTACGACGTCTATCTCACGACCGAGTTTTTCAACGTACTCGTCATGAGCGTGGCCTTTCTCCTGTTATTTGCTGCCTACAACACTATCCAGAACTATGTCACTTCACTGCTACCGGGTACCCCGTTCCTCATTCTTGCCACCCACCCACCTGCGCTTATCCTCTTCAGCTGTCAGGGGACCTGGGGAACGTGTCTCTGGGTGTGCTCTACGGTACCGTGGCACTGACGGTCTTCTTTGCGCCCGCTTTTGTCTATGCCCTGAGAGAGAAGTGGACCATGGTCCTCGGCGGGGTCTGCTACGTGGTATGCCAACAGCCGTCCCCCTTCCTCTCTCTTCCGCAATTGGTACTGGCCATTGACGAGACCACCATGTAGGTATACATGGCGTCTCTCATCGAGATCGTTGAGTGGGCTGTGTTGATCGCATCGGCGATCATCGGCTTTGGAGCGGCCATCCTATGGGTGGCCCAGGGCTCCTTCCTTACTCTGTGCTCTCCCAAGGGCCACCGAGGCACCCACACCGGCATCTTTTGGTAGCATTCCTGTCCATTATTCACCGCAGGTCGTTCCTTGTATGTTAAGAAGCATTGATATTGCAGGGGTATTTTTCAGTTGAGCAATGTGCTGGGCAATCTGGCGGCCTACTTCGTTCTGCCGCATGTGTCGAAGGCCCTTCTGTTCACAGTGTTCACATCGCTTGGAGCAGCAGGAACGGCATCGCTCCTCTTCCTCCGCCGGATAGCGTCCCAAGACGCTCCTTCGCAGCCTGCCTACGCTCCAGTCACCGTCGAATTCGATAACGGGGACGATCAAGGACGGCCTCGCTACGATGACGAAGTAGTGACGTTCGGCTCGTCGAGACCTCTCGTAAACTCCTCCCGAAATCATCTTTCCTTCATTACTTGGCCTGTTCTCTTACCCTCTCTGGATCAGAACCTGTGGCAACGAGTGGCTGGAGGAGCCGCGCTGGTGTACCGCTCGATATGGTTGGATGTCGTGTCGCTGTTTCCCAACCCGCGCATACTCTTGCTCTGTCCCATGTTCTTCTGGACGGGATTCGAGCTCGCATTCTGGACGGGCGAGTTTCCCCAGCTTCTCGACTCCTCGGTACGGTGCGGTGGATTCGATGAAGTCATCACATGTGCTTAATGGGCAAGTGCGCCTTGGGCAGACGATCGGACTGGTGCTCATGTTCGCCGGCATTGCCGAAGTTGTGGGAGGCCTCAGCGTGGGCTACCTCTCCGATCGCATGGGACGATCATTCACTGTTCTTTTGGGCACTCTGGTGTATGGTCCGTTGTACTCTCCCCCAATCCCAGCAAGAAGGAAGGAAATTAATAACCGAGTCCTCTCTATCTCTCTTCTTCTGTTCTACAAGGCACGGGGCTGGTATTCGCGTCGTATCTCAAGTACCAATACTGGGCGACCCCATCTCTGTTTGGCGCTCCTCTCATAGCTTACGCTGCTGCATACTGTTTCGGCACCGGCGACTCGGCCTTCAACACTCAGGTGATCGTGGCTTGCCTCGCAACGTCCGTGCAGCCTCTCTAACAGCACAGCTCGCCCTTGCAGACTTACGCCGCGCTGGGCCAGCTGTTCCCCGACCCCGAAAGGAAGAGCCTGGGCGCATTCACCATCTTCCAGTTTGTGCAAAACGTGGGGTCTGCAGTGGGATTCTTCTACGCCCTCGCTCTACCCCTTCACGGCGCCTCCGGCACCCTATGGCAGACATGGGTCCAGCTCATCGTGCTAGGCCTTGCTTCCGTTCTATACGTAACCGTAGATTGGCTGTGGCTGCGCCCCATCGCCTCCACTTCCTGAAACCACTAGCAAGCGGAGTGAATATAAAGAATGTGAACACTGCATCAGCAGTGCTCTTACGGAAGCTGCAGCTACATCTTCTTCGAAAAAACCTTATTGTTTTTTATCCTCCATGGAGTGCGCTGCACCAAAGGGCCAGTGGTCTTTTGGGGACCTCCGTATGGAGGTTGTACTGGAGGGTACCCCAGACTCTGGTTCAGAGAAGCTCTACCGAGCTACAAACGACCTCACGCTCTACCAAGGCTGGCTTGACCTTCGCGACTACTGCTTCCGCCCTTCAGGCAGCGAGGACACCAGGCAACCCCCCCCCCTCTTTACTCGTCCCTTTCCTGCTTGTGGCTGACCAAGGCCCAAGACCTTCCGAGGTACCTCCCCACTACCGGGAGCTGGTGCTCTTCCTCCTCCGCGCTGGCCCAGAGCAGAGGTTGGTGGCGAGTGTTTGCTCTCTGATTATATTTTTTTTAAAAAAAAATAATAATAATCCTCGTTAATATTCATTGCAGCGTTGCAGCTGGGGCGAGCATCATCCCCATGACTCAGAACGTGCGAGGCACCGTGTTCCGCATGGGCGGCATACGCGGTGTGTGCTGTTTCGCAGAGAGACGCCGGTACGCGTACATAGCCTTGTACTAATGTCGCCTTATTATCCTGTGCTGAAAAACCCCATTTAAATCATGGCCCATCAGGAAAGGACACATATCGACAGTGATGAAGAGTGTACTGGGCCTCATTCACAGCCACGATTTGCCGTTCTCTACGCTTTATCCCTTCAGGGCCTCCTTCTACGAGCGGATGGGTTATGTGTGCGTGAGCAGCAAGCGCCAGGTGGTCTTCTCCCCCGCCGTGTTCTCCCGCCTTCGCGCTCCCGATTCGCTTCAAGTAGAGCGCAAGAAGGCAGCCGACTTCGATAAGGAGGTAGTAGCTCGACACTCGCCATCAGTCCTCCACCAGGAGGCTTTCGTGAAAACGGAGGACGGCTCAGTCCATTGTCGTGCAGGAATACGTCGAGCTGCTCGCCCGTATGCAGAGAAGGCACCATGGATTCGCTCGCTTCGCTGACACTCGGCTTGAGAAGCACCTCGACTGGAGCGAGAAGAACGTTTCCCACTGGGCCGTCGTCGTACGCGACCGCAAGGGAATCGCCGGCGTCATGGGCTACACGGTGCGATGAACCCGACCCGCCTCCGTGCCAACGACCACCCGCTGAAGCACTCAAGTTCGTTCTTTCAACCATCAGCTAGGACCGTTCCTGACGGGAGTGATGACTGTTCAAGTGTTCGCTTATGCCAACATAGCCGCGCGAACTGCTTTGCTGAGTTGGATAGGAATGCACACCGATCAGGTGGGGAACTGCCCCTCCTCGGGAATCGAGGAATGACAATCTCCCTAACCTCAGCACCTGCAGGTCAAGGAGGCGGCCGTGGTAATCCCTCCCGACGACGACTTCGAAAACTGGGTAGCTGATGCTTCGTACGACGTGCACTCGTGTACGCACTCGCTGAAGACTCCCCTCTCTTTCCCCAATGCACGGCGGCTAACGCTGTTATTCACTCTCTTTCTAGACACTCTCCAGAAGCCACAGATGGCCCGGGTGGTATCGGTCACGGCCCTAGAAGGGCTCTCCGTTGGTGGACAGGAATCCGTGCCGCTTGACTTCACCCTGCTCGATCCATTCATGCCCTCCAACCACGGCCAACGCTTCCGTTTCACTGTGAGAGATGGCCGTCTCTCCGTACAACGTAAGGAAGCAGAAGACGCGCCCTGCCCAGATGAACCTAAGATCGACATTCGGGGACTGACGGCGTTGATATTCGGAGTCATCAAAGAGGGGGCAAAGGAAATTGAGGCCAGAGGGTGGGGCTGGTTCCCTTCGGACAAGTCTGTCCGTTCGGTTGTTAAGGCCATGTTCCCTCCTACGGCGAAGCCATGGTTCTATGAAGCCTTCTAGAACATGCTGCCTCCGAATGTGTATGTGTGTGAGAGAGATAAATCAAACGGTGATGAGAGGCCCCCGCTTCCAACCGACTGGTATGTCTGTTATCCATAAATTGGCCAATCTTCCCTCCCGGGACCCTTCGCCCACGGTAACTTCACGCCCTGCACGAAGCGCTTCCTAGCCTCTTATTCACGGTTCCCCCTGCCGGTCTCTTTGGTGCTGTACATTTGGATGTTTATACACTTGGAACTCTTCCGCACGTAAGATTCCTGTTGTGCTCTTCAAAGGCCGCTTTGAATGCCCATGGCACGACTCACTTGCTCATACATGATGTAGCTGATACTCACAGCAGGCACCGCCTTTAGAAAGTTGGGCAAGATTCCCGCATAGAACCCTACAGAGGAATTCCCAGCTTAGTTACGTTTGTTGTTCTCCTATCCTATCCTATATTGGGGGGGTCCGGCTGGCGCACCCAGAAATCCATCACACTTCAATATCTTGGTGAAGGCGTCCGTCATGCCAGTGTAGAACATTGGCCTTCCCGCCATACCTTTTCGAATCACAGGGCGTGAGCGACGGCCGTGCGTTCATGGATGGAAAGCGAACGAAATATACCTTGGGTTTGCAGCCTGGTGCGCACGAGTTGCAGCGGGTAGGCCACCACCTGGCCGCAGGTGCTGGAGATGGCGCCACACATGAACACGGTGAGCACCCCCGGGTGGCGATCGGGGTAATGCCTCGTATAGATATCCCTCAGCGACGAATACACAGCAAAGTCCACTCCCGCGTATGGAATCACTCCCACCACAGACGGCAGCAGGCCCCTTCGTGTAGGCACACCATGTGAGTCTTGAAACGACAACCGCCCTCCCCCCCCAAAGTGAAATTGGGGCGCCCACCTGAAAAGCGCGGCGACACCGTCCTTCTTGATGATGGACGAGATGCAGTGCATGATGCCGCGACACTCGGACGGCTCGGCGACGGCCAGCCTTGTCTTGGTGATCTCCAGTGGATAGATGACCGTCTGCGAGATCGCCCCGGCCGCGCTGCCCGCAAGGAGCTTCTCCTTGATGGCAGGCGCCGAGGAGTCACGGCACAGCATCCGCTTCAGGGTCTCGTATGCCCAGAACTTGACCGCTGATTCGGGCGCGATCTTGATGATGTTCGTCCCGTTTCCCCTAAAGAAGCCTGCCGGCCACAAAACCAATGCAAGCGCAGACGCGGTGAGTGTTCATCGTCCCCCAACGGCATGATTCTATATCCGCTGCGGTTGGCAGACATTCAGCCTTTCAGGCCACCATCGGCGCACCTTTCCAGCCCGACTCAACGTAGATTCTCTTGAGACTGTTCCAGATGCCCCGATACTCTGCCGGTGCCGGCGCCGACCCGGTCGGCCGCGGGGGCCGCGGCCGCATGCCCATCGTTCTCGAGCCTCCGGAGTTGGCAGACGCGATCCTCGAGGAAGCCCTGCCTGTCGCGCCTTCATGCGCGCGCAGTCTCAGCGTCAGTAACGACACAACACGTAAGGTAAATGGACGGGGTCGCCCCAAGGAGGACAGGAGAGAGTATACCTGCGAGCATGGCAGCCGAGTTCTGCGCCTGGAGGAGTATCTTGAGTCTGTCGAATGGCGCGGTGGCTGTCCGAGACACCGCCCCGGCGATGCCGCCGGCTATGAGGCGCTTCACAGGGTGGTCGGCAACGTCCAGGATGGCCACTTCGTCGCCTGCAAATCACAAACACCCCGGAAATGCATCAGTTATATTGGGGGGGGGGAAGTTGCAAGCGAGCATGAGGTATTAGTATTAGTATTAGTATTATTAGTATTATTGGTGTCCTGTATCTTATGCATATACGTAAGGAGAAAGGGAAGGAAGGGTGGGGCTTACCGGTGTCGATGATGGTCCTAAACCAGTAATCGAACACGTTGTGGATGGAGAGCGTACTGAGATGACAGAGTCACCGACAAGCGTGAGCTCATCGAACACAATTGGACATACGCATCTCTCCCTCTCCCCTCTCCTCTCTCTCTCTCTCTCTCTCTCTGCTCTCCACCAATCTCAGCCAGAACGGGGCTGTACCGGGACGGGTAGAGCATGAGTATGCGCTTGAAGACCTGAAAATCGATTCCCTTAGTGTGATCGACGCCCATCCGGTCGATCAATTGGGTAATGTCATCGTCCGACACCTCTCCGCTCATGCCTGAGAGTGAGATGAAGCACAGAGTTAATGAAAGTGCACAGGAAAGGGCGCGGAAGGAAGATTGCCAAAACGGCAGGTCGATAGGGTTAGAACGGGTACCAATCTTGTCGAGGGCAACGCGTATTTCGTTGGGTTCGATGTATCCGTTCTTGTTGAGGTCGATCTCATTGAACAGCTTCCGCAGTTCCCTCTCGCGCTCCTGTGCAAAGGTTGCGAAGTCGCCGTAGGAAATGGAGCCGTCCTGGTCGGCATCAACCAGATTCATCATCTCGTGGACCTCCGTATCCGATGCGGGCAACCTTCAAGGAGGAGGAGAAGTGTGGAGCGATCTTCAACACCATATGGACATCCATCGACCATCCGTAGTCCGGCGTACCCTAGTTTCTGTAAACCGGCTTGTATTTCATGCTCATCCAGAGAGCCGTTGGCGTTGAGGTCGAGCTCCTCGAACACCCGCCGATAGCGCTCCTGGTCTTCTTCATTTTGCTGTAGCACGTTGAAGGGAGAGTTTGGTGTTAATGCACTATTCGCAAGAATGTAACGGAGGCAAGAGATGAACCGTGGCCGACTTGAGCTGGGCGGAGAGGGGTAGCGAGGTGGTAGTGGCGGAGGACAGCGCTGCTGAGACTGTAGGTGTAGAAGCAGAAGCGGGGAGAGCCCTCGCAGAAACCGACGGGGAAGAAGCAGGTGGGGTAGTCATAGCGGAGACCGGAGGCGTAGAGGAGGAGGAGGAGGAGGAGGAGGAAGAGGAGGAACGCCGTAAAGTAGGTGTGTGCGGATTTGCAGCGGCAGTGGCACTCATGGCTTTAATATTGTGCCGTGGGCTTCCTCTTCTCGTTACGTGGGTGAGGAGGGAAAGTGTTCTTGTAAAATCTTAATAGCTATTGACAAGCGACAAGTCTCGAGAACGGTTTTTCTAGCAGAGCACGTTAGACTGAGCGCACTCGTGTGTGGTTTTGGTCCATTACGGCCCCGCCCAGACTTGCATGCTCTTGACAGCGACAAGTGCTGGACTTAGGGTTTCGCCGAAGAAAACGAGAGACGCGCAGCAGAAATCTCCGTGGCTCACCAAAAGGCACAACCGTCCAACCCGTCATCCGCCTTCATAAACCCTGATGAGGCTCTGGCTACTCGTGCTATTGCTCCGATCCAAAGAGCCCTCCGAGCGCAGGAATATCTCTTTGACAACATCCGACAGTCCACACTGCAGCAACTAACTCGTGTATTTACAACAGATCTTGGGACAACATGCAACCGTGGATCATTCATTCAGGTTGGCCGAGGAAGCGCATGCGCTACAGTAGACTGAATTCTCATTAGCGTAGAAAACGTCATCAAGCAAGATTTTTTTGCACCCTACAGTAGGAGAGAAGACAAAGTCAGTGTTTGCTAGCCCCTGGGGCAGTTCTGATTGCGGGAGGAATGACCCACCAGTGCACATGAAGCAGCCCCGATGGTATAGTCGACCCCACGCAAGTATGCAAGATTCCTTATTAGGAATGGAGAGAGAACACTCACCGCATAGATCGAGATGCATGCCAGGTCGCGAGGGGGCTGACATATCATGAGCTCGCGCTGGTAATATCCGCGCTTGGCAGAGAACAGCGCCACCAGACCTGGATACGGTCTTATGCGAAGCCGCCATGGCGCCTACGCTATCCATTTCATAGTGCGGGAGTGTTTCTATGGCTGGAGGGCTGAGCAAGATATGCCTCGTGGGCATTGTCAGGTCAGTGTCTTCGTGGTGTTCCCATGCTTCGTCACCAATACTAGTATGCGCGTCGGTGGCTCGCGGGGTAGAGGGGCCTATCTTAATCCCGTCTTTGGCGAGCTTCATCTGCAGGTCCGTGAAGATACTCTCCAACTCCTTTCCATTGTTTGCACGCGCAGGTGACGGCTGTGATGCCTCCCCACCATCCGACATCTTCCTAGTGGGCAAGACCATCTCAGGCACTGGGGGCGGACGCGGAGTAGGCTGCATGATCGCATCGGCCAAGTCGTCGCCGTCATCTTCTGCTGGTGGCGGTGGCAGGTCACTGACCGGGATGGGGTGGAACGCCAGTGGCGCCTCCGCGTCGATAGCCGGAGCGTGAGCCTCAAGATAAGAGACGGGGAGTGGGGCGGGATTCGCCGGCTCAACGACCGGCAATCCTGGAGACAGCGACGTGGTGAGCGAGAGCGGTTCATTCATCCCCGCCCCGGCGATCTTCTGATGAAGGAAGTCAAAAATCTCGTTCATCTGCTGCTCTTTCTCGCTCTGGGGCATGGGATTGTCCTGGCGTCGAGCGCCCTGAGGCAGTTCAGAAGACGATGCTGGCTTATCGTCCGAAGGTCGCAACTCCACCGCAGCAAATGTGAAACTCTGCGTGTCCATTAGACTCGCGATCTCTTTCTCCACCATTAGCATGATATCATGATGATCCTGTTGGCAACGATTCTCAGTATGTCTCCCACTTGAAAGCTGGGCGGGTAGGGGGTATGCCTACGAACCTCGGCAGACACTTCACCTCTGCGATATTCGGACAATTGCGGAAGCGAGGAGACTGTCTCGCTTCGCGCTTCTGGAGGAGCGTCCTTTCGCAGCTCCAGCCGCAGTCGGTTGACTTGCAAGGCCAGACGTTCTCTAAGATTCAGCCATGCGTTTAGCCTACCTCATCCATTGGGAAGTTAGTTGTGAGCCGTCTGAATTGCGAGGAATTGCTTGAGAGAAGGCATCAGGGAACGGAATAGCTTGCATACCTCATCATTTTGACCACGTTGTTTTGTCGAATGGCGTCGAGCATGAGCACGCTCTCCTCGAACAGGGAGCCCGCGTCACGCAGGACGCTCTTCCACGTCATGAGGTTGTACGTGTTGCGCTCCACGACCTTGTCCTTGGCCGCGTTGCTGTCCGTCCCTATGCTACGCAGGCTGTAATCGAGAAGAGACCGACGGAAGCTGGACTCCACGGACTTGAGCAGGCAGGTCAGCGAGTACACCAGCTTGGAGAACTCGTTGAGGTCCGCCAGGCTATGGGATCGCAGGGCCTCCACCGTGGGGAACATGAGGAAGAGCTGATCCAGTACCGTCTCCACGCCCTCCAGATCCGCAAACAGCTGAGCAGTACCATGCCGGCCATCCTTCTTGTTGGAATCGCTGGATACTGCACCGTTGTTGATGCAAACAATCGTCAGCGAAGGTAAGAAGACACGAACGTGGGGCAAATGGAATGGGGAAAATATAATCTTACGGGACGCTACGGCGGAACCGCCCGAGAGAACGTCGCCCTGAAGCAACTGAATCGACCCCTTGATGTTCTGCTTGCACAGCGTGACCACGAGGGGCTCCTCCGTGCCGCTCCCGCGCTTGCTGTTGCTAGACCCCCGCACGCTGCGCCAGAAACGCTCCTTGTTCTTGTTGTCGACAATGTCGCTGCCGCCACTCGGCCCGCCCGCCACCCCGCTGGTCGGAGCGGATATTTTCTCCAGGTCGCTGGTGAAGGAGCGCCCGAAGCCCAGGCGCCCTCTGGCTGGCGGCTTCAAGGCGTCCGGGGATGCCCGATGCCCCGCAGCAACCGCGGCCGGTTTGGCGTCCTCGTTGAACGTCATCGCCCGCAGGCGGCTCAACACGTTTGCTCCGGCCCCGGCCCCGCCGGTCCTCTCCTTGACCCCTGCGTCGCCTGTGCTCGTCCACGAAGCGGCCGGGGATGAACGCTTGAGTTGCTCCCCACCGGGCGAAGCGTCGACAGTCAACGCACCTCCTGCCGAGAGACGTTTGCCGTTCTTATGGACGACGCTGCCCGGTCCTTCAAAAAAGGGGAGGATCGCGCTCGAGGTTATTTGGCGGTTGCGCTTACGCCGGACCGTGGCGGTACCGGGGTCGGCCTTGAGCTCGTCCACGAGCCGCTGGAGATTATCGACGAGCTGCTTCCAGAACGGGTGCTGCGAGTTGGAGGACGAGAAGAGAGGAGAGATTGCCACGACGCGCTTGATCTCCTTGTTGGAGGCCACCAGGCCCTGCAGCGCCTGCTGCACGGCTTCCTCGTCGACGATGCCCAGCGCGCCCAAGGACCGGGGCGAGGGCTGGCTTCCCGAGCCGCGCAGCCGCTGCCATTCGGCCAGCTCCGTCTGCACCAGATCGACGATCCGCGCTATTGTCTGCTCGGTTTCGCCAAACTTCTTCTTGTCGATCTCGACGCGCTGCTGGTCCAGCAGCGTCCTTGCAAGAGCTTCGACACGGTGCACGAACGACTCTTTGGTCGTCTCGCCATCGTTTTTCATCGGTTGCAATGCAATCTTCACGCGCGGCGCCTCGCGTTCTGGCGATGGCTGAAGGTCCTCCTTGAGAGGCATGGATAAAGTGTTGGCCATGGCACCGTTACTATCGTGGACGGCCTTGGACAGCTCAGGAAGGGTCTCGGCTTTGGTGTCGCGCTCCTTCTTCATCCGCTGTCTTGTGATGAGTCGGCTAAGCTTGGACCCTCCCTTCCGCTTCTTGGCCTTCTTTTCGTCGTCCCTGCCTTCATCCTTGTCTCGCTTCTCTTTCTTCTTGGGCATCAGCAGCCCCATGTTGTTCTCGCCCTTGGTGTTTCCCGATTCCCTGTCGAAGCCCTCCCCTTCCCCATCCTGGGAATCTAACATTCCGTTGTCTTTGCTGCCTGCTTCTTTCTTCCGATCCTTCGAGCGTCGCTTCTTCTCTTTCTTAGGCTTCTTCAATTTCTTCTTCTTACCCTCTCCATTACTGCCCGCCGTTGGGTTATCGGCCGCGACCGGTTCGATGATCTTGGGAGTGGTGTGATCGCCCGACTCTGCCTCTCCTTCTGCTGTGGGTTCGGTGGGCCCCACTGCCTTCCTCTCCTTATCTTTCTTCCTACTTAGCCGCGCGCGCTCCTCTCCGCCTTTGATGCGCTTCTTGCGGATCTTCTTGGAGGGTTCGAGCTTGTCCGCGGCCTCCGTTGGATGCTGGCCGGTGTTGAGCGCCTTATTGGGCACAATGCTGGACTTCAGGAAGACTTCCGACAAACTGCGTAGCAGCTTGCCGGGCTCGCTGCGGGGTTCCACCCCGTTCTTGACGCCGCCACCCAGCTCGGATAGGGTGCGGTCCCGATTGGGGATCAGAAGCGCGCGCGGTAGCGTGATCGTAGAGCTAGACCTCTGCAGCCGCACGTCCTCGGCCGCTTGCGTGGAATTGCCATATTCCAAGGGTTCCTTCCACGGCTGTTCGTGCTCGAGCACGTCATGGGAGGTCCCGGCCCCGTTACCGCTGAATCCGGACGCGGTCATGCACTCGTCGTCCCCAAGGGCCAAGGAGAGGGCGTGAGTGCACAGGGTGAGATAGGCCATGACGGGCTTATCTTCAACTTGAGCAGCTGCGTGTTCTCGCTCCGAGAAGAATACGGGCACGCCCCACTCCTTCTGAAAGATCTGAAAGGCTGTGTCCATTGAGATACCCTGGCTCTCTCTTTGGGAGGAGAGCACTCCTCTCACGTTGGCCACTCTGACCAAGCGCGAGAAAATGCTGCCATCATTGAGGGCTGCATCGAAGTCGAACGCGGCATTTTCCTTCGACTCCTTCAGCTGCCCGTCTGCTCTCTCCTCTTCGTGCACCAGAAGCGAACGCATTCGTTGGGCCAATAGCCTCTTTGCTTGAGCTAAGGATATGGGGGCGTTGCGTACGATCGATTGCGACCGGTCTGCTGCCCACCCATCCAAAACAACGCCGACCATTCCGAGATGAGCACCTTGCGTGAGAGAGGACGAGCGCGGCAATAGGATGTACCGGAGGCAAAGCTACGCTGATTGGGCGGCGAAATTATGCCATAGTAGACGATCAGTGCCCAAATCAACGCAAAAACTGAGCTGAGCTTGCCAGCATATATATCTGTTAAGGCGAGGATGAGCTACCGGTTGCAGTCAGACTCTTCAAGGCCCATGGAAACGAAACCTTGGGGCTGGATGATATGAAGGAATGAAACGTGCTCTCGCTTAATAAATGCAAAAGCGGACTCGAGATTGTGCAGATGGTCCTCAGCCAGGTTCGAGTGGTGTGTGATATCCGGCACAGGCTTGCCTGAGAGAAGTTCCAAAAGCGACGCGAGCACCACACCTGCACGCCAAACGAAACGAGTCAGCATAGTTGGTACGGTATTAGGGCTGGCGAAGGAACCAACCACTCTGAAAGTCAGCCGCAAGGTCAGCAATGATGGGCTTATTCGCCTTCTCCAGCCAATAGTTGCACCAGCCAAGGAAAGCCTGATAGGGTAGCACAACCCATGTTACAGGGCAGAAGAGGGGGAGGGCTACCGATCCGTGGGAGAGATTACCGTGTAGTCAAGCTTCTGGCTCCGTGGCAGGTTGTGGAAGGTATCACACCAGGAAGATCGGTGTGGCTTTTTCGACATGTGAGATGGAAATCAGAACGCAGATGAGGTGGAAGCGGAAAGGGATAGGTAGAGAAAGAGCCGGTCTGTGCTTTTCGTCTCTTCCTTAAGAGAATTTTAGACTGCAGGCATAACCCGAGCTTATGTGCTTGGGGCGTTCCTGTGGGCAGACTGGAGGTGCAGCGAGAGAGAGTTATGCCCGGTATTCTCTTACGGACAAAAGAAAATCAACAACTCAATAACGCAATAGGTATACATTCCATAAATGGGAACGGGCTACAACGTTATGAGAGTGTATGGCATGGTGAGAGTTCTTTCTGTAGTTTCCTATTTAGGGTAGATGAAACGTTCAACGTTATTAGCCGCAACGGATTCATTCCAAGAAGCGCGGGAAAGATGTAGCCGTTTATTGAATAATAAACGAAGGTACGACAGCCACGTACCAAACTTAGGCGGGGCATATCAAGAGGCCGAGGAGGGTATGGATTTGGCGAGCTGGTGAAGAAGCACGCCCGCCGCTACGCTCACGTTAAGTGAGTCCAACTTGTACGGTCCGTCGGCAGCGATCAGACCTTCGGACACTATCTGCGTCGTCGCCGTGCACTCTTGACGTACGCTGGAACGCAATCCATATCCCTCATTTCCTAGCGTAAGGGATAAGCGTCGATGGGGTAAGACACGCGTGCTTGCCTTAGTCTAATGACAACCATACCCATCACCAGAATCGTTGGCCCATTTTGGATCAACTTCGAGCTTGGTACCGCGTGAGAGTCCATAGCCGTGCCTACCACAGCCCAACCGCTGGAGGCAACAGCCATTCGGGATCACATGAGATGGAACTGCACTATATCTGTCGCCGCCTTTATGCTTTACATGTAAAGCCACATACCGCCTGACGCTTTCGCTCAGAAACTGAGGCAAGTGCCGCGCTCTGTACAAGTGCATGAACTCAAGTGCGCCTGCGCTAGCCTGACAGGGCGAGCGGGTCAGTTGACTGACGTCCTTCATCTAGAGCAGTGTCACCATGCACCTTGGAGACATGAGAACTTGGCGGGCAACAGTTCTTTTCACTGAGTATGACTCCCTTAACGCCAAAGAAGAGCGAACTGCGAATGATCGCACCAAAGTTCTGTCGGCATATAGTTAGCAATTGGGAAGAACAGGCTTTGGGGAACCAACAAAATGCGCACATGAGGGTCCCACACTTCATCCAGTGCCACCCACAATGGAGGATTCGATATGAAGCCTTGTGCAGGATCTACGCGCGCCATGTAGTTGGCCAACGTGGGCCGCAGAGTAGAGCAATGGAGCACAACCCCCTGGTGAACATTATTTGGTCCTACTAGCCTATCAAGTGGCAATCAGCATATAAGAATGCCAGGGAGAGGTCGGAGGACAGGCACCTTGTAAGCGAGGACCGCGACAAGTACTCCACGGGAACATTGAGAGTTTTCACCATTGCCCTTATGCTTTCAGCGCCTGCTGAGCGCTTGCCCTTTTGTTCCCGCCGCTGTAGTTCATCACCTGAGCCAGAGTCCTTATATTCGCCATCTAGGCGGAGGAGAAACAGTTTGTGTAGTTGACGCTCTGTAGACACAGCACCACCATCGCTGTGGCAGCCCTCTGTGTTGACTGCACCGAGAGGTGGTACGCAGGTGGTGTGTTGCCCACAAGCTCGTGCAAGGGCCGCTTCGACCGGTTGGAGGCCGTAGAGGTATTCACACCCCGCCGGTGAGGGGGAGCCACGAATCTTCCGTCTGTAATGTAGATTGGTTGATTCAAGTGAAGCCAGGGAACGCGAAAACAATCGTATGGCTGCTCGTTCGCGCTGTAAAAGACGCTCTGGTGCCGCGCATTGCACTCGCTGGGGCAAGCAAGATCTGATCATTTAAATAGATTTCTTTCGGATTTCTTTTTAAAAAATATGCTTAATTTGAGCTAAAGGGTAGCCATTAACAGCACAGGGCCCTTTAATACTCGTGTTCCTCGTCGTCGTTCTTCTGCTCCTTGATTCCGGCCTTCTCCCTTTCGGCCGCCTCCTTGTCCCTCTTGCCCTCATATCTCTTGTGCTGGCGAGTCCTCTCGCCGGCTTTCGTTCTCGTCTTGTCGGCCTTTCGCCAAAGAGCGATCTCCTGTGAATTGGAAGACGAAAGTGAGTACGGCCATGCTGTGGCTGACTGAATGAATGGCGTCAAAAATGCACCTGCTGCTTGAAGTAGCGACGGTCCTCCTCGTCTACCAGCACAAGATTGAGGTAGTACTTAAGGGAGAATTTGTTGTGAATGTTGCGGTAAGTGGGGGTGAGTTCGAACGGTGTCAGGAACAGCCGAATCGGGATAGACTCGCCTGGCATTCAGAGCATCAGCAATGAGTGTCTCAGGAGAAGTGACGGGTAAGTTTGCACCTCGAACGGGGGCGCCGTCCATGATCTCGTACTTAGTGATGGTCTCGCTCTCGTTGTACAAGTTGGGCCCTTTGGAGGAAGCAAGAAGATGAGTCATCAAGGGAGAGTCATTAATGGCGTCCAGACCGTACCAGAACCGGTCGACTCTCTCTTAATGATGGCAATTTCCATGTGCTTGATCTTGATGCGCACAAGCAGGAAATAAATCTTGCCTGGGAAGTTAGGACTGCGTCAGTCATACGAAATGGGCCATCCAAAAAGAATAGAGAAGCAGGAATACCGATGATGACGTCTTTAAGATGGTACTTGGATCTGTTGTATTCGAACTCGATGTGGAGACAGTCCTCAATGCCGACTTCCATCTTGATGGGGTTGTTCACCTCAGGGTTTTGCTGATAGTTGTGAACCCACAAGTCCTTCTCGACCGTGACGGTAGAGGCAAGGCCTCTGGTGATGGTCAAACGGAGGAAATACCTAGCGGTACCACGAAGTCAATAACAATAATAATAATAATAATAATAATAATAATAATAATAATAATAATAATAATAATAATAATAATAATAATAATAATAATAATAATAATAATAATAAAAGAGGGGGGAGGTGCCCAGATTGAAGCCGTACCGTAGACGAACGTTGATGCCGTTATAAGATTCGTATTGCTTCTCCACATTAACAAATTCGAAAGGGTACTCGTGAGAGCCACTGATGTCTCCTGCCGAAGCGAGCTCCTTGGACTGCGAAATGAATTCGTGGTTGTTGCCACGCTCGTAGAACATTTCTTTTGATTGAACGTAAATTCAGTGACTCTCATATTCATTGTGTTTGGTGCGCTAAGGGGGGATTACCAACGAGGCCAATGAGCTCAATTTTAATGCCTTGATGGTCATATTTCTTTCCTTCCTTGCACGAGACTTTGGCCACACCTTTCACAGTTTCATCTCCAATGAAAAGAGGGATCTTTTCAGAACCACTGTCTGTAGTGATCTCTATGGTCTTCCTCTCATCGGCACCATCGAGCTGAATTTGGGCCACAATTGGCGACCCGAACAAGAAAGCCATTTTTCAGTGCTCGAAGAAGCGACAAACAAGTGAACCTAGCTGGCTATTCGGGGCCTGCTCACCGCAACTAGAAACGGTAAAGGAAAGGTTGAAGAACTGCCGAAAAATGGTTTTTTTAAAAAAAAAAACCACACCATTTTATCCGGTCGGGAAGACAAGCGTGTATTGGTGGCAAGGGTTCAATAAATATTCATTCTATACAACCATTGGGGAAATGATGGCCCTTTCTAAGCGGGCTATCGCCGCGAGGAAGCAGTTGTTGCGCTTGCTTTAGTAAGCCTGGCCGTTTCGGGAGTTGGTGCGGGAACGGTGAGCAGCAGGAGGGGGAGGAAGGCCACTTGCTTGGCTGGCCGCTCGCTGGAAGGCCGGCGGACCACCGACCGCGTAAGGATTGCCGGCTGCGGTATACTGATGGTGATCCATGGAAGGCAGGGTGGGCAGGCTTGAGGAGAAGTTTGACTTCGCAGCGTGCTGCTGAGGCTGCCCTACGCCAGACTTGCCGGAGCCGATCGAGGCCAAAAAGTCCAGGTCGGAATCGAGCAGAGAAAGCGAGCCCTGGCTGCCCGAAGGCTGGTTCATAGAATGGGGCTGCCACTGTGGCTGCGCAGAACCCGAATTCCACATTTGCTGCTGCTGGTGCTGCTGCTGAAGCAGCAGCTGCTGTTGGGCAAGTTGCTGCTGGTAGAGGGCATGCTGCTGCGCGAGATGCTGCTGGTGAATTGATTGCTGGCTGCCAGCCGAATGAGGAGGAGACACAGGCTTCTGGAAAGCCGGAGAGACGTGAGGAAGGGTCGGTGCCGAAGCCGAGAAGGGCGACATAGGGGAGGGACTTGGGCGAGAAGGTTCCATGGTCTTGAATCCCTGAGCGGCCAGTTTGTTGAAATCGTCCGCTGACATTGCTCCGACGTTCATGACCCTCTGCGGCTGGCCCGGGTGCGATCCGGGATGCTGCAGAGGCTGGGCAGATCCGAAGCCGGGACCAGTGCCTCGCGGGCTGAGCGGAGAGGCGGGAGACTGCGAGAGGGCGCGCTGCAGTTGCTGCTGCTGTTGCTGTTGCTGCTGTTGCTGCAGTTGCAGCCTCTGCATCTGCTGCTGCAGTTGCAGCTGCTGCTGGTAGTCATCGTGCGCCGCGGGGACGCTCTGCGGCTGCGGTGTCGACCCGTAGATAGGCTGCTGGTAGGTGATGGGGGCGAAGGGAGCGGTCATGCTTTGAGAAGCGCGCTGCTGATGCTGCACCTGCTGGTGCTGCTGATAGTGCTGGAGCTGTTGCTGGGAAGCTGATGCAGGTTGCTGCTGCACGCGAGGGGGAAGCGACGTGCTGCGCTTCCTAGAGAGGGTGCTGGCTCCCTTCTTCTCCTTAGGCACATGTTTACCGCCACGGACCGGAAAGTCGTCCTCATCGCTATCATCATCGTAATTCTCTTCACCGTCATCTTCGCTATCGTCGCTGAAATCGTCATCGCTATCGTCGTACTTAGAGCGACTTGACTTGGAGGACCGTTTGTCACCATTCTCCTTGGAAGGACGCGCGATCTCGTGCTTGAGCGGACGGACGCCGCCGGTGCGACCGCATTTCATGTCGTACTGACTGAGAAGCTCTTCGAGGCGATCGAAGGTGTTCATCAGGTACTCGGTGAGATATTCGTTATCGACGCACTTGTCGATGAGCTTGATGACGCGCGGCTTTGCTTCCTTGCAGAGGCTCACCAGAGACTGGATAACCGGGTCCTTTTCAGGATTGTCGCGAGGACCGAGCGCATTGAGCATCTCCTCGAGCACGTCCATAGACTCCTTAAGCGGGTTGAGAATGGACTTGACCTCCTCTTCGTCCATCTTAGTGTTGCGCGAGGCTCGCCCTTGGGCCTCCTTTTCCTGCCTGGAAAAGACTTCGTCCTCGGGGCGCGCAGGCGGGAAACGCACTCCCTTCGAGCGGAGCTGATTGTAGTGATGCGCGTAGAGGCTCATGCGTCCAGTATCGCGATCGCTGAAGGCCTTGCCCCAGGCTTGAATGAGAAGCAGCACGCGTTCCTCCATAAGATCCCTCATATAGTGTCCGGAGGTGCCCACTCCGTACATGCGCTTGCCACTAATGCGGGGTCGAGCAAGGCGGAGAAGAGTCTTGAAAAGGGCCTCGTCTGCGGCCACGTAGTGGAAGCGAGTGCCACAGTTCTTCATGCATGTCTCCAAAAGCTGGAGACAAGGGACACCGAAGGGGGGAAGGTACGTCAATCACAGCCAAAGTAGGAAAGGCAGAACACGAGCGACGTACAATAAGCGTGAGATAGGTGATGCGGTTCGAACGCTTTACACGGCGGAGACCTGCAGCTAGTCGCTTGTGAATCACGCCGAGAGCGGCTTCGTGTCTAATGTTTTCGTAGGAATTACGTAAGAAAATAATTCTTCGGTTTTCTTCCAGAAGAAGTGGGCAACGGGGGGGGGTTACTGGTGGTGAGGGAAGCTGAGGGTACTTACGAGTGGTTGTTTTGGTACTTATTAACAACTCCGCAGAAGTACAAGTTGGTCTCCCAGTCAGGAGAGACCAGTCCAGGACGAACAGCCCTTCGAAGGATAGACTTGAGACGGTAGTAAACAGCGTCTCGCACGGGCTTATTTACAGTCTGACACGTTGTGTAGTTGTGGAACATTACGTTCGTTGTGTGCTATGTGAAAGATGTGGTGGTGGGATTGTAGGTCAGACAGCGACTTATGGTGGCCCTCTACTTCTTCGGGACACGCGAATGATAGTCGCACGAACGAGTTTGGCAGCAGGGGTGGCTGGTAGGCGCGATGCAACGAATACACGCGGCACTCGGGCGGAAGGTGAGTGACTGACAACTGGGTGCGAGGCGATGATAAGGGCGACGTTCTGCGCGTGGGGCAACGACCCTCCCGTGGCCAAGGCGTGTTTTATTAATTAACTCTCGATGAAAAACATAGGGAAATTTCCACCTACTGAAACACGGGTAGTACCACAAGCACTTCCCTTTCGGACAACCAGGAAAGGCCAAGGAAGAGCTCGCGGTTAGAATGAACTGCGGCGAAATGCCAAAGGTAATGGCGAGGCACGAGGTTGTCCGATTACGAGAACAATGTTCTGCTCATGAAACAAGTCACGCGAATAGGTGGGTGTATGCATTTTCCATTGTTGTTCATGCGGCACATGTCACAGCCGTCGACCACCCAATACACTATCAGCTCTTCGAGTGGTGGAAGGAGTTCTTCTTCTCCAGATAGGTCTTCTTCTTGATTTCACGCTCGTAGGCTGGTATTTTGGTCAGATAAATGTCAAACACTCGGATAACGTCGTCTCGTTCCATGTCAACGGCCATTTCCTGCCATCAGGAGCAGATTAAGGAGGAATGTCGGCGCTGATTGTATGATCTTATCAATAGCCAGAGTAGGTCACCTGTGCCGTTTTGCTCTTGGGGTTCGTATTGTCCAGGTTGGTACTGTAGATGGCCAGGGAGTCCCGAGCTCCAGCCTTAAACAAAGCTGTACAGGAAATGAGTTCAGTCCCAACATCTCCATACCAAGGGCAGAGTATGGCCATACCGATGACAATGTCAGCGTAGCCGCCATGAACGGCGAAATGGAGCGCCTTCCAACCGAAGATGTTGCACTTGTTGACTTGAGCTCCAGCGTCTATCAGTTTATTGACACACTCGAGGTGGCCCAAAGCGCTGGCCACCATCAACGGCGTGTTCATGTTCTCTGTGGCTACATTCACGTCGGCGCCACCGGCGATCAACCATTCTATTGTCTGCGCGTAGATACCAAGTTGCTTAGTGCCAAAGAGCATGCATCGACGATGGGACAGAAAAGGCGACGCACCTGTATATGGCCGTACTGGGCAGCAACCATAAGCGGCGTTGTGTCCTTTCGGAGGGTGTTCTTGATGTCGAACATCGCGTTGTACTTCTCGCGCTCGAAATGCACCACGTACATGTCCTCATTGAACACAGGTTGCTCCTGCGCCTTCTTTGTCCTGCGGCGGTTCACATCGCTCCCCGCATCCACCAGCATGCCCACGATGTCACTGCCCGGGCCGCTTTTACCTGCTCGGCCAGAGCGTATCAGCATCGCACAGGCGGCACTCTTCATATGAAACGGCCCAACAGCCGTACCTCGCTTGACGGCCAGCTCAAGAGGCGTCTTCCCCGAATGCGTGGAGACGGCGGTATCCACATCGCCGTCGAGGAGGATCTTCACGACATCGACGTATCCTCTCCGAATAGCGATCAGCAGCGGGGCCTCCCAACCCTTCCACAGTTTCTTCTCCTTCTTCTTCAGCTCGTGTATCGTCACACACCCCAGCATGGGATCGCGCTGCTGTTGGATCTGTTGCTGTCCGTCCTTTTCCTTCGTCTCGCGCATATCCCGTCGAGTAACAGGCGGTGATCGTGAACCTGTAGCTGGTGTCACCGACGACGACGAGCTGGCGTTCGGAAGCTGTAGTTGCGACCCGACGCTGTACGCAGAACAGCAACAACCAACAACCACCAACATTGGAGTCAGCGATGGTTTTGGCGAACAGGGACTCAGCAGCCAGGTTGTGAGACGCACCGAGGCGAGGAAGGCGGCGATGGAGAGTTGGATCCGCTGAGGGGCGCAGCATCGGAGTCCAGGGCATAGGAATGGGTGTACCAGGCCGGGACCAGTGGCAGGAACTCGTCCATAGCCGCGGCGCAGTAGGCGAGTGAGGTCGAGGAGACGGACGAAGAGGAGTAGCTGCCTCGCTGCTCTCTGTCCTCCTCGCGCTCCTCGTCAGAGCACGCCGCTTCCTTCTCCTTCTCCTTTTCCTTCTCCTTGGGTTTGCTCTTGGACTTGTCCTTGCTGCTCTTGTTGCGGACGCGCGACTTGGACTTGCCCTTTGAGCCCTTGGCTTTGCTGCCTTTCTTCTTATCCTTCTTGTCCTTCTCCTTGTTGTCCAGCCCTACGCCCCAGCTCAGCATGGACAAGGCGATGGCCTGCAAGCAACCAACCAAACCGCCGCCGCGCGCGAATCACTCAACGATTCTACTCTACAAGCACGCGAAAGAAGCGGAAAGACGAGGTACCTTATTGCCGGTGTAGAGGCTCAGGCAGAGATAGTGGTCTGTCATGAACAGCTGCCGCTTGAGGATAGGGTAATCGTGGACCATCCGGATGAACTTCTCCTGGTCGGAGTTTATGATCGTCTTCTCGAAGAAGTAGCGTAGACGCTTCCGCAGCTCCTCCTGCAGCCGCGGGCAAGCCATGCCCTCCGTCAAGCGGTACAGATGCTCTGCCAAAGAGTCGTCAAGTCACGGCCGTGAGTGTCAAGTGTGGCAGAGAGTAATGGGGGTGGGGTGTGTGTGTGTGTGTGTGTGTGTGTGTGTGTGAATAGGTACCGGTCTCGTCCAGGGAGGATGACTGCAGGTGATCGCACAGAAAGTCCTGCACAAGGTGAAGCAGGCCGGTAAAGCTGTACTGATTGGCGCATATGAGCACGTCCACGGCGTTTTCCTCGTTGAGGTTGATCTGCTGTGTGTAGAGATACTCTATCGCCGCGTTAAAGATGCGCGGGTTGTCCACCTGCATGGTGATCGTCTCCTCGGGCTGTGCTTCGATCATCTCCGACTCGAGCATGCGCTGAAAGAACTCCGACCTCTGCACGGCCAGCTCAAGTCTGTTAGCGACCCTTCGTCTTCGTCTTCTTCTGTTTGTTTGGGTGGGGGGGGGGGAAGCGAAGGGCGAGCGAACCTCCTTTAGCACGATCGAGCATATGTGGAACTCCTTAAAGAGCTGCCTTGTCGAGTTGTCAACTATGTGCAGCACGCGGTCGCCAAAATCGGACACCGCGCCCCTTGCCAGTTGCCTCACATGCTTGTTGTCGTCGCTGAAGAGTCGCACCTGATCGGACACCGATTAAGGCAAGGCCCTTCTCCTGATCATCTCTATACAATGGCTTTAGCGATGGGTCCGCGTACGAGGATTCGTAGCAAGTCGTGTATCCCTTCGATGTTAATCTTGTTCTCCTTGAAGTAGCGCAGCCGAGCGATCACCCAGGCCAGAACTCGGAATCTGCTCCTCCCCCCCGACAACCACTGCTTTAGGATACGATGCCCCCAGGGATTGGAGGACGAGACCGAATAATAAATCATAATACCGTATGTGCAACGAGTAAGGTCCGGAGTGGTCGGACAAGACGTTATTGAAGAGCGCGGTGATATCCTTATCGCCATCAGGAGGGATACTCGGTGGCAGCTTGGCCAGCACCCCCGCAGTCTGCAGGCGTGCGTGCAGCGGTAAGAACCGCAGGCTGCACCGCAGCAACCCCAATGCCGGAGGGCATGCGGGTTCCTGCACGGGGTGGACAGCTCAGTCCATCCCCATTTTGGGGAAGGGGAGGGAGGGAGGGAGGCGATGTATGTCTGGGGCGCGTGGAATACCTCGACGAGGGCGCGCACAAGCGCCTGGGCGGACTCGGCGTAATCGCCACACCAGAGGAAATACTCGCCAAAATCGAGGAAGAGCTTGCTGAGCAGTCGCTGCCTGAGATGACAGGAAAGATTAGCTGACCATATGATGAATCCGGGGACTGATGGGTAATAAGTTACCGAAGCCCTGGGTTGGATGAAGACGACGAGGGAGGAGAGGAAGAAACGCATGAGGGAGCCGGGGCACAAGTGTACGATGACGAGATGATGGAGGGCTCCGTTGCAGGTTCATAAGGTTGGGAGAGGGAAGCAATGATGGAGGGAGAGTCCAATTTTGACTCGATGTCGGCAAACTCGAGCACGTCGATGCAGCGCTGATATAGTTCCAGGACGTCGTTGTGATAGTTCACCTCGGCGTAGATCTTACGGTTGGACCTGCGCGCATGGGGGAAGGATGAGCGGCTAGGCATGCTATCGGGGCCAGACATAGCGGCATACCTGGTGAACCACGGCTGGCAGTCGGTTCTGATCTCGGAAGTTGAGGGGGAGTGGGGCGGAGAGAACGACGGGTAAGAGTTGCTGCGCGGAGTCCGAATCTGTCTAGTCGACACCGGAAGGGCCATCATTTCCAGCCACCTGAGAGGGAAACAAGCGAGTCAGCGCAACCACGCCGGGGGGGGTGCGAGAGCAGGGGCTCAGGGGAACGAAATACTCGGCGAGATTCTTGGTGGTTCTGGCCTCGCATCGCACGTGGTGATTCTGGCTTTTCCGCTCCTTCAAGCTGGACGGCTGATCGTTGCCCTCGGTCGCAAAAAGGACGGGCTCGGTGGTGGCGGAAGTGAGATAGAATCCGCGCTCGTAGAGGATGTGCTTGAGGAGGTAGAGCTCCTCGAGGTGTCGCTGGAGAATGCGGAAGGCGGCGTGGTCGTTACGGCTGCGCACGCTCGTGACCAAGGCCAGCAAGTCCGACGTCTCGTAAAACTGTATGTTGGCTCTGATTTCGCTCTCCGTCAGCTCCTCGATCTTCTTTCGATACAGTTCTTCTCGTGCACGCCATCCCACTCCAAAGTTCGACTCCAGTTGCTCTTCCTTGAACCGTCTGTGAGCCTGTGGCTGCTGTTGCTGGTGCTGCTGTGGGGAGCCGGCTGAGGGAACGGGTTGCTGTCGGTCTCTGCTCTTACGGAGCGCCTCTGTTTCGGCAATTTCCTTCTTCAAATCATTGCGGCTATCCTTTTGCATAAACCTGTCGATCCAGCTACGCTTCTTCTTGGGCTGGGGAGAGCTCGCTGCAAGCTTATTTGGCAATTCATCACCTGAATGGTTAACGGTACAATAACATTATTAATAGATATTCTATTATTTATATATTTATATATTTGTTGAGAGTAAATATAAATATATATTTATATTTATATTTATAAACCGTAATTAATGTTCACCTCGCGTACCTCCTGTGGTTGTTGTTTGTTCGGGAACAAAGACGGCGCGTCTCGGAGTGTCTTGTATAGGGATGTTGATCCTTAGTGAGGTCAAAGCTCCTTCCCCCATCATTTTATAGAAGATGCCGCTGCTTGAAATCTCCTCTTCCGTAGACAGCGGCTTGCTTCTATGAGGGTTTCCAACTTCTCCTTCAACTAAGTTCCTTGCGCCAGCACCGTTATGCGGCTCGTCAGAGGAAGACTCACAAGAAGAAGCTGACGAGAGCGAAGTGGAGGAAGACGTGGACGAAGTTAAGTCGTGCCAATCAGCCTTCAGCTGCAGGGTCTCCATACTTCGATGCCTGGGTTGTGAAACATGCAAATGCCAATAGGGGTAAAACCAAAAAACCTGGCCCTTCGCCGAGTAAAGCTTTCAGCCTCCCGTTCGTCGAATGGGGGTTCGTAAGTTTTCCTTGCAGTTCTTTTTGGCGGTTTCCGAGGCAAGTATAAGAAAATAATTTTCCTTCATCACTACTTGGCGGGAAAGCAATCCATGGATGCTGCTTGGGAAGCGGCAACGAGTACACTTCTTCTCAGCTCAAGTGACTCCGAGTCTTTCAAATCGAAAGTTGCAGCCCTTGGTCTGGCCCTACAATCATTGATTCGACTCGGTGGGAGTTATTTGGCTCACTTCAGTGTCTCCACATAGATGCCAGTCTAGCCGTCTTGCGAGCAGAAGAAGCCCTTGCGTGCTTGCTGGTAGAGTGGTATTGGGGTATGGTGTCCCGCTAGGAGGGGGTTCGACTCTTATTTATCCAAGTTGTTTAGAGCACCTGTCTGCACATAGCACCCCGGAGCCCGGCACTGTTCCGTTTCTTGGTGCGGAGGAAGGTCGAAAATGGGAGGTTCGTCATAACCAAAGCCCAAACCCCCTATTAACTGCTGATGGCACGACTACGAACGTACGGACACAGGAAGCCAAACGTCAACTCAAAAGGAGCGAGCTTGTTAGTTGGGCAGAAGCCCGCCTAGTTGAATTAGTGAAGTATGCAGAGCGGCGCATGTCAATAAGGGACGCCGTTGATCTGCTGAAGACCTATCTTGGGCTTGGGTGCGTTCCTCCGGGTTGGATCTCCATTTTGATTCACACTCTAATGTTATTATGCTTACAGAAAAGATCTTTTCGTGCGTTTTGAGCTTTTTACTCAACTACAGCTCGTCACTGAGCAGACCGCTTTTAGAGAAGCTCTATTCTTTTGCTTAAGAAAGCGGTTCTCCAAGTACAGCCAGCAATGGGTAAAAGAACATGAAGATGAACCGGCAGATGACGACCAGCAAACAGAAGGAGAAGAGCGCCACGCGACATCAACAAATTGTGCTGCAGTCGATACTCTTTTGACGGTGATACCATGGGGTGTCTGTGAAGAGATCGTCGCAGAAGTGGTATTTGAAGAAGTCGAAGTCAGAGTGGTACGGCAAGTGATGGCTATCCATGACTCACGCCAAATCTCAATGAATGCATTGTCGCAGAATTCTACATGCAAGGCCACATTCGATAGCTCCGTGCTGCCGTCGATGTTGCGGTGGATGCAGGAAGCCGCCCTTCCATGGATGTCTCTCACTCTACATCGACCCCTCGATTTCTTCGAACCGGTGAGAGCTCGGCTTGAGTCTCATCTCTATGAGACTATTGCCACCTTGAGGTCAGGACAAATGCTCAGTGTACCTCATCGTTTACCCACTCTTAATTGTTCCTCTGACAGGATAAGCGAGCTGTTCGACATCATTGTGGACTATCCAGATAGTGTGCCTGCACTGTTAGATCTGAAGGAATGTTTGGCCAGAATTGACCAGCATGTGGAATTGGTATCATCACTTAGTGAAACGTATGTCTTCTTGCTTGCCGTCCGTGCTCCCTTCACTCTTGACGTTTCTCCCACAGCATATCGAGGCGATTATTGCACAGTGGAGCAAGCACTAGCGATATTATTACCACTTACGTGTCTACCATTCGCTCGTTGCGTCTGCTTGATCCATCATCCGTTTTGCTTGATGCTATACGGCCACCTATTGCGGTTTATCTCAGGTATGGCCATCCCTTGTCCATCTCAGCTCACTCTAATCCCGCCCCATATTTCTTTTTCTTTCTTTGATAAATCAACATAGAGGACGGGATGATACCATGCGATGCGTAGTTAGCGCGGTCACTGAAGACACAAACGCCGAACTATACGAGGAACTGGGACGAGCTGAGTCGGAGCCTTATGAGGACTACGACGAAGAAGACAATGGTGAAGATGACGAAGGTATGCTAGCATTGTTTTGGTCTCATCAGGCCATTACCTAATCGCTTCTCGTCTAGGTGCCGGCTGGACGCCGGCTCCCATTCACCCCGATATTGAAGTAGCGGACGATGCAGCTCGCCAAATGGACACAGTGTCACTTCTGGTTCAAATTTATGGATCCGACGATCTCTTTATCCAGGTCGAGCTATTTACTGTGTCCCTCTTTATTGCCTAGCAACCTTATCTATGTTTTTTGCTTACAGGAATATCGCACTATGCTTGCCTCTAGATTGCTTGCTATTACCGATTATAATACCGATAAAGATGTACGAATGAAGTCCTATGCCCCTATCTGCCATATTAACCTTGAATTGGATCAGCTTCACAATATGGAATTGTTGAAACTGCGATTTGGCGAGGCACGACTGCATGAATGTGAGATCATGTTACTGGATATGTCGGAATCACGCCGGCTGAACGCAAACCTCAAAAGAGCCATACA
This sequence comes from Acanthamoeba culbertsoni, assembly GCA_000826265.1. Taxonomy (NCBI): domain Eukaryota; phylum Discosea; order Longamoebia; family Acanthamoebidae; genus Acanthamoeba; species Acanthamoeba culbertsoni. The sequence goes on from CDFF01071695.1 coordinate 61,459, forward strand.
AGCGCAAGCGAAGGCCACAGGTATGAAATATAAATCTACTTGAAGTTGAGCTCTTTCACCGAACTGAGAGGAGCCTCAGATGTCGCGGAAGCTGAGATGGACACCACGATAGTGTCTCCCATGTTCTGGCCCCCTCTTCGAGAGGACGAGCTTAACTTGCCACCTCCAATCAAACGGTTTCTTCCTTTGCTCGTTGGCACTCATTTAACTGGCTGACCACCACTGCAGATCAATGGAAATCTACGCCAAGGAGTACCAAGCTGTGAAGGCCTCGCGGAAGCTCTGCTGGTGCCCTGCTCTGGGCACCGTAGAAGTTGAGCTGGAGGGACCCCACGGAGAACGCACCTACACGGTTTCCCCGCTCCAAGCTTCCATAATCTATCTATTCCAGGAGCAAGGTAAGCTGCCGCTCTTTCTCTAAGGTCCAGGAGATGGTTTAATCCTGTGAGGCAGATACGTGGTCGATCGAGGAGCTGGCTGAACAGCTCGGCACAGGTGTTGAAGTGGTCCGAAAAGGTGCAGGATATTGGGTTGCCAACGGAGCATTGAGAGCAAGTTTCCAAGGCCGCTCTCTTGTCTACGAGGTCTCGTTCGGGGAGGACGTTGATCCCTCCGCAGAAGGTACTCAGCTTTTGATAGTACAATATCATGACCGTTGAACCGTAAATTTTTATTCCTGCAGGAGTTGTAGCCGACGACGACGAAGGGATGGTTGATGGGGACGAAGAGGACGAGGAGACTTGGACCATGTGCGAAGAGTTCATCAAGGCCATGCTCATGAACCTCCAGCGGCTGACTGCTGAAAGGATCCAAGAGATGCTTAGCATGACGTTCGAATCTTATGATAAGACGCTGGCCCAGCTCTCTCAGCATCTGCAGACGATGGAGGCTGCCGACGTGGTAACACTGGACGTAGACGGTCATTACGCTTTAAAAGGCAATTAAAATGTCCTTTCGTCCAGTTGTGCGTGTTAGTGTCCGGATTTAGCCCAGAATCAAACGCAGGCAACTAGCACGATCTTAGAAGGAGTTGAGTGCTGGATTGTTTTGTTGTCGCTTTTCCACCTCTCCGCAGGCACAACAGAAGATGGAACGCAAGGACTGCCCTGGCGAGGATGCAGAACCGGAGAACCCACGCTTGGGTGAGAAGGAGGCATGCTATGAAAGCTTAAAGAAAGCAGCCGGTACCTCGGCACTTTGGCATAGGTTCCTACTACGCGGTTCTAACTTGTTGCAAATAGAGCGGCTGATGAAGGGCCAGGTCGCCTCGTATGCGGACATGCGGCTACTTGAAGCGAAACTCAACAAAGCGGATGGCGTCATTCGAGACCAGGCTGACTCGATCGCGAAATACGCTGAGAGAAACGTAAAGCTCACTAGTATGCTGGAGCACCAGCAACAGCTTCTTGCGTCTCTTGAGTTTGAAGTTAAGACTACGCAAACAATGTGTACCTGCATCAAGGAGACAGTAACAACGTTTGGCGAGAGAGTACACTTAGGTGCGTTCCTTCTGGGCTAACATCAATGGACGCTAACTAAACTCAACGTTGGATTGTCGTTCAAGCGAGCGGCGACGTTGAAGCCAACGCAAAACATCTGAAGAAACAGGAAGAAGCCGTCGCAGCACTTGAACAGGAGATAAAACTAGTATCGCAATGGAAAGCGAATCACGAGAGAAAGCTGCAGGAGCGTACGTGCTGCTTCGTTAAGGAGGTTAACTGGTAGTTATTTACATCGTCGGCAGTTGAGGAGCGCGAAGCGCAACACCGTTTAGAGATAAACCAGTTAAGCAGTCTACTCGAGCAATCACGTTGCACGGTATCGCAAGTTGATGCGGAAAAAGGTAACATATCTTCTGTTATTCTGAAGGCAGTGCTAGTAATCATTGCAACTAGGGCGACTTCAGTGCCAGCTTGCAGCTAAGCAGGATGCCCTAGAACGGCTCACGGCAAAAGCAACGCGCTATCGTACTTGTGCGAAGGAGCTGAAAGCCGAGCTTGTTGTAGCTAAGGAGGCACAAACAAGCCTTCATGCGGCACTAGACGCCAGCACGGCGAAATGTGAGAGCCTTGCCCTCGCCGTCAAGCAGCAAGCAGAAGAATCGGTTAGACTCCACATCTTACTCAACAATGGCCACTGAGAATTTCAATATCAGGAAAGAGAGCGAATAGCGTTGCTTCAGCAGCAGGCCGAGCTTCAGAAGGACAATGAGGAGCTGCGTTCTCAAATCGACAATTTATGTCGTAGTGACAATAATCTCAGATCTGAGATAGCAAGTTTGGCAGCGCGCTTGTCATCGGCAGAAGCTACCCATCAACAGTACGAGGACAGGTAAGGCCACCACTGACTGCTATGGCTCTGTATTGACCGTAGTTGGCAGGATCTGTCAGCTGACTGCTAAGAACACCTCGTTGGACTCTACCAAGGCAGCACTTCTTGTCGAGCTCGACTCTGTTCGTCAATCACTCGCAGTTGCCCAGGGTGAGAATTCCAGGCTTACAGCTGAGCGAGACGAACACGCGCTCATGATCTCCGAGTTCCATGCTGTGCTAACGGATCTCAAGCTGCAACGTAAGACGGAGCAAGACGAGCGGATGAAGGTACTGCCCAAATTGTTCAATTATACCGCGGCCGGTTGTTAATCGTATTCTCGATAGGCAGAAGTAACTGCTACTAACTTGCAAGCTCAGCTGGAAAACCTGCGCTCGACTATTGATGCCCGGAATAGGGATCTTGATGCTGCCAGTGCACAGAATGACGCGCTATCGCAGGAGAACGCACTTTTGCGTTCGCAGCAGCAAAATTACGCTACGTTGCAACCGCGAATCCAAGAATTGGAAGTACGTAGTTCAAGTGCTGGTGATGCATAACAGCTTACGAGATTTAGATTCTTCTGAGCGAGGCCACCGACTCCACCAGCTCTCTTAAAAGAGCTCTGGAGACAGCACACGAAGCGCGGTCTCGAGCAGAAAATGAAGTAAGAGCCAGGGAAGAGGACAATAGAAAACTGGCAGCGCTCTTGGCCGAGGCGCGCCGGAATAATGACCAGCTGCAGGAATGCATAGGCCAAGAAGAGATGAAGCTGGCTGATATCGGAAAGCGCTTGAGCCTGGTAAGCAAGGACAGAAAAGTGTGCAGCCTGGTCAATGTGAAAAGCGTGGTGTATCCTCGTAGGAGAAAAACAAAGCCAACGAAGCGCTGGTTCTCGTGCGCGCTGAGCTGGAACTCAAGAACCAGGAGCAGCAGAAGCAGCTCCAAGCGCTTCAAGCGGCTGTATTGGAAAAGGTAATATATGGTTGACGGTCAGTTTAAGTGGGTTGCTAATACCTAGTACAGGAGAAGTCGTTGCAAGAGCTGCAGCATGCTCACGAGGCCTACAAAGTGCAGGCAGCAGAAGAGCGCCAACGTCAAGCAATGATGCTAGACGAGGAAAGAGCGCAGAGTGCAGCTCAACTTGTCTTCATGGAAGAGAAACGCTTGGCGCTGGAAGCACAAATACAGTCATTACAGAAGCCGAAGGGTATCCACAACCATCGGTTTCCAATGACCCTTCAGTGCTCTTTTGGCCCTACTCACAAAGCACCATTCCTAGACCTGAGCGCGAAGACAGGTTCATGCCCAGACCCATCGAACGAGTCCCAAAACGACGACGAAGAGAACAGTGAGTCGAATGAGAGAAAACGCAAACCGAGAAGAGCAGCCAAAAAGAAGGTTGCTGCCTTGCGCTCCTGCCACCATAAGCAGACGCACACTTACCGTTTCAGCAGGAAGCAAAGAGAAAGCGTAACGGCGAATCAGCCAGTCAGCATAAGAAAGAGACTGTGCACAAGAAAATGGTGCGTTCTCCGGCACGGTGGCATTTCAAGTTGCTCATCCATCGAATCAGATCGTGCGCAAGCGCCGCCTGCCGCTGCAAGCGGCCAAGTCGAACAAGTCCGTCGATTTATTTGACGATGTGTTTACTTTCACATTCCACTCGGGCTCGGAGTAAGCGACCTTGCTGACAGAGGGAATAATTGCCGGCAGCCAAGAGGAATCAGGTTTGGGTGTGTACACTCTGACGGGCGACAACATTAAATCCGAGTAAAATAAATAAAAGCTGTCAGAGAAGTGATCAGGAAGTCAGGAGCCCACGCGCTTCGTTACGAAGCCAGTTTGTATGCGCCGTATATGGGCAGCCCGATGGCCAAAGTGGGAATTGCCAGACCTGTTTGACGGGCAGGTTTCCAACGATAAGAATCAAGAAGGGCAAATATGAGACGCCAGACGAACCAATTACAATCGGCGTCAATACGACGGCGCCTGCGGCAACACCCACGCCGATGCCAGCATAGGCTCCGTATCTGCACGGGGGTAGGGAAGGACGGTCAGTAAGGCCAGCATGCCGAAAGGCTGGGAGAGAGCGAGGCTGTATACTTGGTCCAATGCGAGGACCAGTTCTGCAGGCCCTTGCACTTGCCGGTCTGAAAATGGTCGTAGCCGGTGAACCTCTTCATGCAAATCCAGCAGAACTCGTCTGGATAAAGCGTTATTTGTTAACACCCCGGCAGAGAGGGGAAAAAAAGCGCACGGTGTGCAGAGGTGCAGACATACATCGGCAGCTCTGGCAAGTCTACGATATACAGATTCAAACAGCGAGAAATGCTTGTCAGTTAAGACCGAGCGTTTCTGAGGGGAGAGAGAGAGAGAGAGAGAGAGAGAGAGAGAGAGAGAGAGAGAGAGAGAGAGAGAGAG
>CDFF01071695.1:66242-82724 GCA_000826265.1 Acanthamoeba culbertsoni
GAGAGAGAGAGAGAGAGAGAGAGAGAGAGATGGGGGTTGGCACCATATGATTGCAACCGTCGTTCTTCTGGATGGGCGTCTTGCATTGAGGACACGGCCTAGCGTGCTTCCGAATGTAGCGTTCGGCCTGCAATGTCGACCATCACAACGAAAATCTAAGGAAAGGAAAGGAAAGGAAAGGAATAGCGCAGAAGGGAAGCCCACCCTTCTCTCTTCCCGAGTCTTCTTCTTTTTACCCTTCTCCGCAATGCGCTTGGCTCTCTCGCATGTGATGCCCTCATGCCACTCCAGGTTGCACTTCCAACAGAATTCGGTCGCTATGTTCCCCGCATTCGCGTTAACAGAAAGCAATCGCACACACGCACGCGCGCCCACACACACACACACGCCACGCGTGATGAGCCAGTGCGTACAGCAGGTGGAGCATTTCATGTGGCAGTTCTCTTCTGAGCCGTGCGCGGCGGTCTCGCACCCCAGCCTGCGGTAGATATCACCCGGGCCGTCAACAAATAAGCAACAACCAGAGGGGGGGGGGCGTTGATGGGACGGGAGACGCACTTGGGACACCAGCGTACGGTGGGATCGTTGCGGAGGGACGCCAGCAGGTAGAACTGCTGATACCTCGCAAACTGCTTGTTGGTGAGGATGGCCTTCAGGTCTTCCTCATCCACCTGACATGCCACATTATGCGCACACAACACGTGTGGACGGCACATCGTCAGCCATCCCTATCTCCTCTCGCCCCCCCCCGCGAGGCGAACGACCCCTAAAGGCGGCTACGTACCGCGGCGGCGCAGGAGGGGTTGGGGCATGTCAGCTTGAGGACCTTGCCGTCGTTGATCAGCCTGCGGGTGTGTTGGGGGAGGGTTAAGGGCTCTTGTTAAGGGCGCAAAGCCAACAGGGGGCGAGCAAGCCAAGTGGCAGAGTGGGCGCGTACACGTCGTAGTTGCTGCGGAGGCACGACTTGCAGTACAGACACCCACACTTGAGCTGGTATCCACGCTTGCCCGGCCACCTTCCATAGCACAACCCCCCCCCCACCCATGGTCAGGCCTCGCCGTCGCATGACGACGATAACACGGGGGCGCGGCGGCGTACCAGAAGTCGTCCATGCAGATGACGCACTCCTTCTCCTCCTTCCCCTCGTGATCCTCGTCGTCCTCGTCTTCTTCAACGGAATGGCGACGTGGGTTAGCCATGGCATGAAGGGATGGAAAAATCCAGACAGAAACACACGCACGCACGCACGCACACACACACCTTCCTCCTCTTCATCGGAGTCCTGCTTTTCGCTCTGCTGGGCTGCCTGGTCGCGCTCCCACGCATGATAGTCGAACTCGAAACCGGCATAGGCATCATTGTCGGCGAATTCCCTGCGTTTTTGTTTTTGTTTTTTGTTTGTTTGTTTGTTTGTTTGTTTTTTTTTTTTTGGTTTGCCAGCAAGACAGAGACATAAGCTGCGAACCCACAGTAGAAGCCGACCATTTAAGGTGATATTGAGTTGGGCCACGGCTATAGGACGTACGCGACGATGGTGGCCTCGTAGGCTTTCATGGCGTCCGTGATGCTCTCGTGCAACATTAGCAACGTGCCCAGACGCTGCATCGCCACCACCGAACGAACGAACGGACGAACGAACGAACGGACGGACGGACGGACGGACGAAGATCAGCAAAGGGTGTTTGCTTTGCTTGCGAAAACGCCCTTCACACCGACTTCACGCGCGTCCACAAAGCAGGAGGGGTGCCATCGGGGGGGGGGGCAAGGTACCTCGGCATCGTCGATGTGTTGTTCGATGAGCAGCTCGAGTTTGGATATCATTTCACCAAAGTTGCCTGCGGATATTGAGTATTTTTGATGATATAAATACAAATACAAATACAAATACAAATACAAATACAAATACAAATACAAATACAAATACAAATACAAATACAAATACAAATACAAATACAAATACAAATACAAATATTTCTGTGTGGTGTGTGTGTGTGTGCATTATTGATTGCGCGCACCCAAGTGGACGCTGATCATGTGGGACTGCACAGGCGTCAGACGGCCGTGCTGCCCTTGCTGTCACCAACACACAAGTTGAGCCGTTGTTACAACGCAACCCATGACGCGCGCCCCCCCCTCGAAACCCTCCAGACGAAACACATGTGGGTGATGGTAGGATGTGTGTATATGTGTGTGCGTGCGTGCGTGTGTGTGGGCGGCCCTCACCTGGAGGATCTGTTGGAACGACTGCACCTGCTCGTTGATGGCCGACGCACGCAGGTCGACGCCCAGCGGGTCCTAAGAGGGCCAAGGCAATGCATTGCCTCAATATACTGCACCCCATCGAAGGGGGAAGCTTGGGCGGGGATTTGGGGGGGAGGGGCGGGGGATGGCGCGTACGTGGCCCATGAGCTGCGAGACGCGGAGAGGGGGCTGGGAAGGGCCCGAGGAGGGCCCCACGCTGTTTCGCATGCCTTCGAGATGCATGGAATTCCTGTGCGAACAGAACACAATATAGATAGATAGATATACGCGTAGTGGAAACGGCGTGGGTCAGACGGGCCATGGAAGGGTAGAAAGGAAATAGGGAATATATTTGTATAAATAGATTTATAAGGAGTGTACGTGAGGGAGAGGGGGAAAGGGTTGGGGGAGAGAAGAGGAGAGGAGAGGAGAGAGGGCGTGCCTGATGTTGGTAGACGAGAACACCGAGGAGGGCGCATACCCGGGGGACAGGAGAAGGATGTCGTCGTCCTCCGAGCTGGCGCTGCTGACGCTGCTGCCTCGACGCCGCGCGGGTTTATCGTTGCTCTCCTTGTGTTCGCGCTCATCGTTCGACGTCTGGTAGTTTGGCAACGAGCGGAGGGGGGGGGGTTAGAATGAAGACAATGGTGTCTTGCGTACACAAGAGCCCGTTGAGGCCGTGGAAAAACCCCGACGAAAGGGGGGGGAGGGAGCGGCTCACCGTAGTGGAAATATCGCGTTGGCTGTGCTGCAAATAGGCCTTGACCAGGGACAGATCCTCATGCTCTTCAGCTACCAATAGACGGTGAGTACACCACAGGGGGCGGGATGGAGTTATAAGGCCGGGATAATGGGAGGCACCTTCTTTTTTCTCCAAGTCTTCTACCATCAAACTCGATGTAGAAGAAGAGAGAGTCAACAGTTGATGGGAGTCTCGCCTATGAAACATCTTGAGGCTGGGGCCGGATTTGCAAAAACAATCACAAGAACGAAGCTTGTGATTGGAGGGAAGGCTAACTTAAGAGAAAGCGCGAAAGGCTAGAAAGAAGAGGCCTTCCTTCTCTTCAAACGAAAGTGGTTCTTGGCGACGGTCTTACACTGAAAAAGTGGCCCTTAAGAATTCAAAACACTTTATCCATCCATTTGATATTACAAAAAGAAACACATAAGAAAAAGAAAAAGAAGTGAACATAACTTTTCTTGAAGATGGAGGGCCTGTTTCCTGTATTCGCTTTGTCAAGCGGAGAAAGGAAGAGAGACAGAGAGCCTCACCAGGAAGATTTGGCAGACGAAGATGTGTTCGTCTATCCTCCTCCGGAAGAATTGAAGTGTGTTATTTGTTTCGATTGGTTGCAAGACCCTGTGGTGACGCGCAGCTGCGGACACACCTTCTGTCGTCTCTGCTTCGAACGTTGCGTGTCCTCTCGGGCCTGCTGCCCGACATGTCGCTGTCCTGTACTTTCGGCAACAGGCCCCGAAGACCTTTCCTCCGTGGTTCACCCCAACCGTATTGTTGCAGGTTTGTGACACACATCGAACTGTGACTATTTGTTAGTTGTCAACGTTCCTCCCTCTGGGCTGGGGGCGCAGGCATACTGGAGGGTTTGTTGGTCTATTGCCGTTATGGGCTGCGGAGGAACGAACATGGCGCTTGGCAAGTCGACCCGAACGGCTGCAAGGAAATCATCAAGCGCAGCAACCGCCCACAGCACGAAAAGATTTGCCAGTTCGCGCGAGCCGGTACGGGTTTACACACCGCTCTTCTACCCGTCTGTGTTACAATGCAACACGACCATCGGTAGAGTGCACACACGAGGCTTGGGGATGCGCTTGGCGAGGGCTGAGGCGGGACCTTGCCGACCACCTGCGCGAGTGCCACTACGAAAACCTCAAGCATTTCATTGGACAAAGCCAGCAAGAAATCGCTGCCCTTAAAGCCCAAATACGCGTACTGTTCCTCTCTCTGCTCTCTCTCTCTCTCTCTCTCTCTCTCTCTTCATTCTCTCTCCATTCTCTCTCATTTCGCTCACCCGATTTTCCTCGAGACTCATGACCCATTTCACTGCGCCTTATCGACACTGCACAGGCCCAGGAGGTGGAAATCGGATTCCTTAAGACCAAACTGGACTGTCTCTATGAGGCCGTGTTTCCCGCGGTATGCCTCCTTTTTACTGCTGTCGTATTCCGAGCCACTATAAATATAAATATAAATAGCATACCAATGGCGTTCGCATTCCAATGTATAGCCATTGCAGCACAGCGAGCAGGAGGGGGAAGCAAGCGAGAGCAGTGTTGCAGAGGCGGAGTTCTTCGGGAAGAAGGTGTGTGCAGAGAGGTATCCCTTTCAGCGAAGTGAGTCGGAGACCGACGCTCACACGATCTCGCGGGGCCGCCCGTGCCTCCCAGTTGGTCAAGAAGGTGGAGCGGCGGAAGGGCCGGCGGCGGAGCCTTCTTGGGCCCAAGCAGGCCGACGGCCTGGAGCGCGAGAGGGACGGCCTCAGCGAGAAAGGGCCGGCCACCAATATCGAGCGGGCCATCCTTCTCAACATCGAGCGAAGGCGGGACAACGAGGCGCTGCGACAGGTCGTTCTTATTTCCTCCTCAAATTTCTTGCAGATTTCCTTGCATTCGTATGGATGCATGCACGCATGCTTAATGATGATTCTACGACGTGGTTGGCAGTCCTTTTCGTCGGATCAGGTGTCGTGCATCCGCACGCTCGCAGCACACGAGGACACCGTGGAGTCGCTCGCCACCAATGGCGACTGCCTCTTCTCCGCTTCGTGGGACAACTGCATCAAGGTGAGAGCCTCCGCGCCCGCCTTGGAAGGCGACGGATCCATTGGGGAGGGAACCCTGAGAGAAGAGACCCCGGGGAGGGGAGGGAAGGGCTCGGCCTGACAGACAAGCGTGGTTGTGCGCCAGGTGTGGGACTGTTCGACCCTCGAGAATCTGCACACGTTCGCCTGCGCCAGCGACGTGCGCGAGCTGCTCGTCCACGACGACCTCCTGCTGTCCGGCTGCGGCAGGGGCACCATTCAGGTACAGGGCGAGATGTAGTCCTACTATCTCCTCCATGACCTCTCCTCCACTCATATTATTATTATTATTATTATTATTATTATTATTATGTGGGTGCACCGGCATCGATGAGACGCATCGCTCCTCTCCTGATGCTTGTTATGCGTGCGCGTGTGCAGGTGTGGGATCTGAAGGAGAAGGCATGCGTGCAGACGGTCAGAAAGCACAGCGAAGATGTGCTCACTCTGGAGATGGCTGATAACAGGTCCGTTGCATCATCGCGCACTGCACACTTTTATTTATTATTTTTTAAAAAAAAAACCTTTCTTCTTCTTCTCTGTTGTAACTAACACACGCACACACAGCCGTCTGTTCAGCGGAAGCAGCGACAGAACGATTCGGTTGTGGAGTGTGCGGGAGGACAGGGCGGGCGAAGGCGAAAGCATCCTAACGAGCGTGGACACTCTTCGCGGTCACTCCAATTGGGTAATCGCAAGTTCTCCCCAGAAAAAGGACTCATCTAGGGCTCAACCGAAATATATGTACCGTGCTCTCCTCGTATTCGGGGGAACTGTTAGGTGTTTGCGCTGGCATATTGGAATGGTCTGCTTTTCTCCGGCAGCTCCGATCACTCCATCAAAGTTTGGGATGTATGGCTCGAGTTTCTACGTGAAGGGAGAGACGCGGGATATGTGTGTGTGTGTGTGTGTGTTTGATATGCATGGTGAAGCCGACTTACCCCATCCTCCTTCCGCTGTACCCAAGGTCGGCGCGCAGCGCTGCATTCACACGTTGACAGGGCACGGCGACCAGGTGCGCGCCCTGTCGCTGGAGGACGGCCTGCTCTACTCGGGCTCCTATGATACCACCGTGAAGGTTGGCCCAACGGACAACGGACCATCCGCGCGCCCTTCTCCCGCTATCTACTTAGCGCTGAAGCCCCTTTGCCGGGCCCACACAGGTATGGGACGTGCGGACGCTCGGCTGCGTGCACACGCTGGCGGCAGACAATGAGGTGTTCGGGCTGGCCACGTCGGCGGGCTACCTCTTCTCGGGGGACGAGAACGGGACGATCAAGGTGTGGGAATTGGCCTCGAGGCGCTGCACGCACACCCTGTCCGACCACAGCGGCAGCGTCTACGCCTTCGCCACGGCCAAGGGTCGTTTGTTCTCCTCGTCCTCGGACACGACCATCAAGGTGTGCCCCCACTCCAATCCATCCATCCTCCGGATTCTTGCGCACTACCAACCCATGTCCTGACCTCTTTGTCTCCTCCCCTTCCGCGGGTAGGTATGGGCGTGATTGTGAGCGCCGCCACTGGTGTGCTGTAAGGAGAGGAGAAAAGCAGGAGTATATTGTTTTTTTTCTTATTATTATTTTATTCCTCCAATTACGGGCCAAAGAGAGATTCAGCGCCGTCGATCCACATTTCCGTTCCGGATATGTGGTCAGCCTTTTCCGACATCAGGAAGTGGTTGAGATGTGCCACTTGGACTGCCTTGGCTCCTCTCTTGCCGGTCAGCGGTATCGTGCCTTGACCAATTGGTTGACGTCACCGCCATGTTTGGCTAGAGCTTCAAAACAATACACGATCTGGAGTACCTTCTGGGTATTCAGCGGGGAGACGAATGCCTTCCATCTTCCGTGTGCTTGCGCTGATGGCTGTATCTACGTTGCCTGGGCACACCGCGTTGACCCTTATCTTGTACTTGGCAAGCTCTACGGCTAGCATCTTCATCATTGCCACCTTCCAACCAAGAAAGAAGTAAGTTTGATGCACAGTGAGACTCTCAAAAAAACTATGGAACGAGACAACTCACCTGTCCTGCCTTGCTGACGCAGTAAGCAGTGGCACCAGTATTCAAGAATGTTCTCGTGCCATTTATCGAAGAAGTGATGACAATCGATCCTCCGGCCTCTTTCATTAATGGCACGGCATACCTGTGCGACAGCAAGCAGCGTCATCAATAAAAGCGACGAGAGGCATCCTCACAAGTGCCGGCATGTACTTGATGGTAAGAAATGACCCGAACAGATTCACCTCGACAGTCGTCCGGAATTCTTCTGAGGTCAGCTCTTCAATGGGAGCCCAGGTGCCGTTCATGCCAGCGTTCGCAAGAAGGCAGTCCACTCTGCCTGGGAGGAAGATGTCAGGTCATCCAACGAACCGTCGTTGGTCACAGAATAAGAACGTACCATACTTCTCACGCACAAGCTCATAGAAGTGCATAGTGTCCGTCTCACTGCTCACACTACCCGCAAAGGTGAGACACTGGCTTCCCGTGGAATGCTCAATCTCTAGCTTTGTCTCGCGCAAGCGCTCTTCCTCTTTGTCAAACAGAGCCAACTTCGCTCCTTCCTTTGCCAACACGACCGCTGTCGCCTTGCCTATACCACTTCCCCCGCCAGTTATCACCGCTACCTTGCCTTCCATCGCCATCGCTGTGCAAACAACAATTTAGCTGAGCTGCGCAGGTCGGTTCTTTATACTGATAGAAAATTCGGCGAAAACTAAAGACTGTATTGCTGGGCATTAGTCGAGAATAAGACCGCAACGGCGACGGCACTCTTCTGTTCCTAAAGCGGGATTCATGGGCAACATAGCGGCAAGGTCTTCTACGCTGGCTATGTTAAGCCCTCCGAGGGAGGCGCCAACGATCTGGTGCATCAATTGAAGGTTACTTGACATGCGGCAGGAGTACACATGGCTTATATACCTCGGTGGGCAAGCCGAAGAAATTGTCAGCAATCGTGGAAACGCCAGGGTCGTCACTGTTAAAACCTGCAACGAAGACCGCAGGTTCGCAGTTCATATTCTGCTCAAAATGGATAGCCCCCTGTGGGAACACTGCGGCCATGCCCTGCGTTATGTTCAGCATCACGAACTCATTGCCGTTCTCCATGAAGAAGCCTGCCTGAAACGACCCCTGGTTGAAAGAACGGTCAGCCGTCATTCGAGGAAGGTATAAGCTCCAGTAGGGACTTACCGAGGCAGCAAAATTGATCTCGGTGGCGCGCGGATGGATATGTGGCAGGTTGATCCCGCAAGGGTCCAGATAACCCACGGTCATCGCAACTCCATTCCCGATGAGGGCGGGGAAGTTCCCAGCATGCGCGGCTACCGTCTTGCCTCCTCTCCCAGCCGACACGCCCAAATTACCGCGAAAGTCGAAGAGGAAGTCGCCCGGGTCCAGAAGAGACACCCTTTCAGCTTGGGTGGCCGAGGTCTTCAACGCTCGTACAAGTTCGGCATTGGGGTTGGGGCTCTGTGCGTTTACAAGAGCCGATGCGCACAGGGTAAAGAGACAAAGGCGGAGAACCAACATACTCTCTGTACTTTAGCAAGAAAACAAACGTCTCACTTTTTGGCCCTGTCTACTTGTTCGCTCGTCCCGTGTGACAGTCGACAAACCGGTGAATCGTCGCCTCTCTGCACCCAACCTTGCGTCTTTCCCTTGCAACAACACAGAAGCGAAATGAGACGAATATCGTCTGACTTTATGTACAGTTGATACAGGAGGGAACATGTTCCCTCTAATGAGCGGGCGCAGGAAGGAACTGCAAATTCTGGCGAACGTGAGCAAGCATCTGCTGCAGGTTTCCGTTCTCTTGTTCCTGAAGGGACGCCAGGGCGTAATGGAATCCTCGTCCTTGGGCGTTGTACCAATTTCTCTCCATGCGCCCCAGCAGATACTCAACCTCGGCCTTTTGGTCGGCAACGAGCCTGTCTCTCCGCTGAGTGAGCCACAGGTAGCTGGCCAATTCGCACAATCCCTCTTCGACCTCGTCGGGTAGCTCCGATTTTTCAGAGAGATAAAGGGCTGGAATACCCACTCGTCAGAGTCTCTGGTGCTGCAAAGCAGGCTCTAAAAGGAGGCGGGAACGGTACCAATCCAGCAGTGAAGCAGCTCATGTGCGAGCACCGCTCCGGCGTGTTCCTGGCTGAGACCCTTCACCAGGAGAACTTCTCTAGGCTTAAACACCTGAATTACATGAAGAGTGAGAATGGCCTCCGGGCATGATAAGAGGAAAGAAGAGGTGCTCACCTTGGCTGAGAAGATGGAATCTTTGAAAGATTGCTTGACTGTAAGGCCAAGAGTCACGCCCTTGTTTTCGTGTTTAGCGCTCTTTTGGCTAATCCTCTGTATTTTTTCCATCTTCTCTTGGATACACAGCTTCAGGGGAATGTCGCCATCGGCGGAGCTAAAGTAGATACCAAGTTCTGCGTGTGTGTGGGGCTCAGGTCAGGTTGGGTTGGAAGGTGATATATCTTCTTAGAGGGAAAGACGCACCAGAGCTGAGCCACTTCTTGACGTCGCGTAGCAGACTTTCTCCCTGCGGTTGAGTCTCTACCCTTTTGAGCTGCTGGAAAGGAGGTCGGGAGTTCGTGTTGGAGTTGGTCTGTCCTGTGAAGCAATCAGCACAGAACGCGGCTCCGAGACGAGGGTCGATGGCCAACTTGTCCCCGAGTTCTTGACCACAGGAGCAGCATGTGTGGCAATATCGATCCATGAAGTCGTAAACGCAGTAGAGCTTGCCGGATTCGTAAAATACCCACCCGTCTTCTTCGTTGCCGAGGTTTTTGGCATGGCCAGAAGTCGTCCCATGAAGGTGCCTCCCGCAAGAGTCACACTTGAAGTGCGCTCGTGTGAAAGCGCGGCCGCCTTTCATCTCGTACTGGCCGCTATGGAAGTCAACCTTTTCTCCACAGCCACACGAACAGAAGATGAAGGAGTTGAGTATCTCCGGACGTGTAGACAGTTGATCCCAGAGCTCCGCGCGCTCTTCTTGAAGCCTCCAATTAGTTTCCGCTGACGTTGCCACAGTTGTGCTCCTTAGCATGCTCAACACGTTACGCCCGAGATAACGCTCCGAGAGCACTCCCAGTCTTTCCTGCTCTAACCAGAGAAAGGTGCTGGTGCCCAGAACAGAGGCTACAAAAAGGGCTGCTGGCAGCACTCGCCGTGTCGTTGGGTGGTGGTAGAGTTGCTTAATGCTCTCTTCGGCTTCCAAAGCCACAGGTGGTAATGTGAAATGGGCCGGGAAGCACTCGTGGCGGTAGGCGCAAGTGGCGCAGCCAGGCTTTATGGTAGCATGGCCACGGTGTGCACCACGAACCAACGGTCTGGTAGGAGCTGTGATGGTTGCAGTCCTGCCTCGGAGGATACGAGGGGCAAGATGAAACGTTCTCTTCATTGACGTCGTCTTTCTTGAAGATGGCCCTGATCAGGTACAACACTTTTATATAGAAATGGTAGACCCCAGCCTGGCATTTCCCGCAAGCTTCGCAGCAGTTTCTCAACGCTGGCCTATCCGCTGCATTCAGTCTATTGACTCTGCTTTGACAACAGCGGAGTTTTCGCAAGCAATTTTCCCCAGTGAGGTGATTTCTCGAGCCATTTTCTACTTAACTTTTCCTTTCCAGCAGGAAAAAGATCGGAGCCGCAATTGCCTCATCTCGGAATTGAAATGGAGAAGCGGGGCAAGAACAAAATCGCCAAAAAGCGGAAGGCCGGTGAGTTGGTAGATGGTAAGAAGAAGGCTTTCCGAAAGGGAGACAAAAGGGCGAAGACAAATGAAAGCACAGATAATCAAGTGGATGCGCAGTCAACTCCAGAACCCGTTTATGGCGATTTGCCTGAAGGCTTCCGGGTCATGCCCTCTGCCATTAGGAACAAGATGAAGCGAAGCGAAGTCTACCACAAGATTAAACGGGAAAAGAAAAAACTGAAAGCCCAAAGCAGAAACAAAAGGCAAAAGGAAAGGGAAAAGCTGGGTGACCAGGTAAGCTGCCACTATGAGCCCTCTTGTTTGTGACTGCCTCGTAACACTCTATTACAGGCACCTCCCAAACTTGAACCGCGCACTATTGAAAACACGCGAGAGTTCGATGAATCTATCGTGCAGCCCGAAGATCAGGTAGGCCATACATGTCACTATTCGGGCTTATTGCTTGCTAACATACGACAACAGGAAGTAGCCGAGGATGAAGCAGTTGACGAGTTCTCAGAATTTTTCAAGGGCAACAAGACACCAAAAATTCTTATCACGACGTCGCAGAAGCCCACCAAGGTCCGCGTTAACGTTCAGCAAGTGATGAACTCATACTTTTATAACTGAAAGGCCTTTCGATACACGTAGATCTCCTTCACGTTTATTGAGGATATGCTTAAAGTGATTCCCAACACGACATTCCGCAAGCGTGGCACGTTCGTACTCAAGCAGATCGTGGAGTGGGCAAAGGCTCGCGACTTCACAGCCCTCATTGTGATTAATGAGGACAGAGGCGGTGGCTTGAAGGGAGTTAGTATCCTTTTTTTCCCCCAACCCTCCTCCCTATTTCTCTCCACTCTTGTTTGGTTGCATACATGTATGTGATTTTCCTTGACCTATACCAAGACGGAGCGCTTTTGATCAATCTACCGGAAGGGCCAACCTTCCACTTCAAGGTCACCTCCGTCAAGCTGATGAAAGAGATCAGGGACCATGCCGTGCCTACCGAGCATATGCCCGAACTGATCCTTAACAACTTTAACACCCGTACCTATCTCTGTTCAATTTATCTGTAAGTTTTTCTTTCTCACATGTTATTGCCTACAGGGCTGGGACACACTGTTGGACGCATGTTTGCGTCCCTCTTTCCTCTGCAACCCGACTTCAAGGGCCGGCGCGTGGTCACCTTCCACAACCAGCGTGACTTTATCTTTTTCCGACACCACAGGTTCTTATTCCTCCTGATATTCAATGCTATCTCCCTGCTTACTCAACCGATGAAAAGGTATATTTATGAAAGTGAGAAAAAGGCGCGGCTGCAAGAGATCGGCCCTCGATTCACTCTCAAGCTGCGCAGCATCCAGCACGGAACATTCGATAGCGAACATGGGGAATACGAGTGGGTTTACAAGGTGAGTCCTTCCTCTCGTCTGCTCAGTTATATGTATCTAAAATTATTTTCCCAACTACAGAAAGAGAACGAGACAAGCAGGAGACGCTTCTTCTTGTAGCTGGTTATCCTTTAGTTTTCTTTCTCTACTTTTTTCGCGAATTAAAAGGGGCGCCCTAAGAAAGTCATCTTTCACCAGAGAATTAACTCGTAACGGGGACGATTTTTGTTGTGCCGCACTGAATACGTTGTAGATGGCACAAGCCGCGAAAGTAACGAAGAAGGAACCACTGGAAATTGGAACGAAGTTGCCTTGTAGATGGAAACAGGACGGCAAGCTACACACCTGCGAGATCCTCGAGCGGAGACCAGGGCCTAAGGAGGGTACTTGGGAGTACTACGTCCACTATGTTGAGTTCAACAGGCGTCTCGATGAGTGGATTACCGAGGATCAGCTTAGTTCGGAAAAAGAGAGGGAGAAGGAAGAAAGATCCGAACGTAATGAACGAATCAAGACCAGGCAGACAAAGCGCAAGGCGCACGAAATCACTCATAACAAGGTGTGCATCCCCTCTCCCTCTCAAAGCAACTACATCTAAGAAGTGGATATTGAATGGATAGGAAGATACAAAGCTTTCCGCTCTCGAGAAGGAGCACGAGGAAATCACGAAGGTGAAAAACATCCAAACAATTGAAATCGGCAAGTTCGAGATAGACACATGGTATTTCTCGCCTTACCCGGAAGAGTTCGCCAACTGTCAAAAGTTGTACATGTGCGAGTTCTGCCTTAAGTATATGAAGAAGCGCAAAACCCTACAACGCCACAAGGTAGGTCCTAAAGTGCCTTGCCTGCCCATTTAGCTCCCGTTCACCCTTGCCGTGCAGCTGAAGTGCGACCTTCGTCATCCGCCGGGAAATGAAATCTACAGGAATGGTACCTTGTCTGTCTTCGAGGTACGCTGTATTCTCGTTTGTCCCACCCCACGCTCGAGCCAGTTTCTCAACCATCCCATCAGGTTGACGGTAGGAAGAACAAGATCTATTGCCAAAATCTCTGCCTCATGGCAAAGCTCTTCCTCGACCACAAGACACTTTACTATGATGTAGAGCCTTTTCTCTTCTACATCATGACCGAGTGTGACAACCGGGGCTGCCACATGGTACGCATAGTAAAAGAGAGTCAGAAAGGGGCAATGCTTGTGACTCTGGTGGCTTCTCTCCGTAGGTGGGCTATTTCTCCAAGGAAAAAGATTCGCCTGACGACTACAACATCGCCTGTATTCTCACCATGCCTCCTTATCAGCGGAAGGTCGCGATTCCCAGTTGACTGCTGTTACGCCTTCACACGCACCTAACCCAGAACCGTTATTTTAGGGTTACGGCAAGCTTTTGATCGCTTTCGCCTACGAGCTCACCAAGCGGGAAGGCAAGGTTGGAAGCCCCGAAAAGCCTCTCTCTGATTTGGTGCGTAGCTTCAACGAGTAGAGGACGTGAATGATATTCCGGCTTACCATACTCCTACTCACATATCAAGGGTCTGCTTAGTTTCAGGAGCTACTGGACTCAGGTTTTACTTGAGATATTGAGAAAGCACAGAGGTATGGATCGTTTGTTAACTGTAGTCTTTCGAACGAAGTATCTGCTGTGGGGTTAACGTGATGTTAACAGGGAACATTTCGATCAAAGATATGAGCCAAATGACGGCTATCAAGACTGAGGATATCATCTCCACACTACAATCTTTAAACTTGATCAAATACTGGAAGGGACAGCACATTATTTCTGTGACCCCGAAGGTGATCGAGGGTACGATTTTACCTTCTTTCGACCAGCTTCGATCAATATCTTAGCTTGGATTCTCTCCGCAGAGCACTTGAAGCTGTCCCAGAGGAAGAACACTGGCCCGCTCATTGACGCCAAGTGTCTGCATTGGAACCCGCTAATGGATCATGATTCAGTGAAGAAGAAGCACTCCTAAATACACTGCGCATTTGTACATACATGTAAGACGGAAATAAACCGTACCGCCAATACCAGCCGTGATGGGAAGCTTCGCTGGAGGTGTGGCTGGATAAAAGCACACCGAACGAAGGAGAAAAGTGACGCGAAAAATATACGGAATGCGCCTTAAGCGGCAGCAACTGTGGGGCTTTTCCCGTGCAGTCGAGAACGCCGAGATTAGCAGCACTGCCAGCCCGACACACGGCACATGATGGAAAAGTGGCAGGATGATGAAGCCCTGCAAAGCACATTTCAAGTGTTGGCAAATGATAAATTTTATCCTCAGTTTGAGCGAATTTGGCCCATAGAACTTATGGAAAGGGTGCTTGTCACTTCTATCCCCTCTTCAGCTTTTTTTTCGCATAAGTCTCACACATTGCCAGATAGATGAGGGGGCCTGGAAATATTTTATTTCTCGATTAAACGACGAGCTAACACGTAAAAAAGAGGCCATTTTCAAGGGTACCGTCCTTCACTTGACTTGTTTGTCTGTGCTTCCTTCCTCACCACGTGACAGTGATTGTGGCGATTGCCGGCACCTACACTATTTGGTTTCTTCTCATTGCTGCGGTGCTTGGGTACTTTCTTCCTCATTGACACGCCCATCGACAGCATCCCCTAATACGAGTGTGCAACAGTGGTCCCCTTTGGGAACTCTACCACCGAATCATGTTCGTGGGCATCTCCTTTTCTTTTACTCTATTTGTCGTAATTCTGTCCATATCTCGAGTCGTGTTGGTGCGCGAGCCCCAGTCTTATCTCCTCATGTGAGTGCTGGCTGACTCTGCTATGGCACGAACATTAGGCAAGGCGAAGGTTCACCGCATTCATGAAACATGAGAATGAATCCTTTTTTCGACCAAAGGGCGTTGATGTGTCTCTAAGCACCAGTTCGGAAAACGGAAAACGTCACCTTGCTTTAGTGATCGACACGCAAGCCAAGATCGGAGGTAATCTCCATCACTATCTCACACACGGAACAAGAACTAAGACCTTGAAACAGAGGAACCTTTATTCGAGGATGGCCATGAGCTGGTTCCCATGGAGACACTTTCTTCTGGCGACTCTCTCTTTAGTTCCTCTTCGTCTTCCTCTTCATTCTTTTGACGTCCAAAAGCACGCACGAATTGTAAACAGGCTTTTTATCCTGCCTGGGGCGAATTTGAACTTTTTGTTTTCCAAGAAAAAATTGCCTACGGCTAGCCGTTATTTACGCGCGCTAGCATTTGGTTCCCAGACCCCGAGTGTGCCTTGAGAATTATTTTTTATTATTAATGGATGAGGAAGAGAAATCTGCGATTCTATGTGCCATATGTCTGGACGTGGCTGGACAGCAGGGGCAGGGAACTGGCGAACTGAGTGGCTGCTCTCACACCTTCTGTTATACTTGCATTCTCGAGTGGAGCAAGGTTACCAACACCTGCCCACTGTGCAAGTCCAAGTTTACAAGGCTCGCTCAATCTCAGGTGAAAGATTATCTGCGATGCACACGTTTGTTGTTGGTTGTTGCTGTTGTTGTTGGTTGTTGTTGTTGTTGTTGTTGTTGTTGTTGGTTGTTGTTTGTTGTTGTTGTTGTTGTTGTTGGACAGGAACAATGTCCGGACCTATCACGTGACTGACGATACCACGTCGCTCCTCCTGCAGGACTCTGGCATCAGCCGAATCGTAAACGTCAGTGAGAGAGAACAAAAACACGAGTATGATATTCAGGTATCTCGCCACGCCACAATTGTCTCTACATAAGTACAAACCACTTGCCCTCCTTCAGGAACTGCAAGCAACTTATGGGGGAGAGGAAGCAGACGATTCTTTCATCGACGATAGGCCGGAAAGCGAAATTGAACGAGAGGATACACACAGCGAAGACGATGAAAACGAGCTGGGATGGCTTCGACGAGACCAAGAGGAAAGGGAGCGAAGAGAATATTGTAAAGAAGACACCACGACCGCGGTGTTCTCTCAAGATGGACGAAGACTGCGCAACACGCGAGAACGAAAAAGGAGGGTAGTAAGACGATCCCAGGAAGAAGCGGAGTCTCAACAAAGTACCACAAGCGCACAGAGACAGCGCAAGAGGCCGCGCATGACGCGCCAAAGTACCATCGCCGAGACCCTTCAGAGGCGAGATAGTCAGCAGTCCTCCCAAGAGCATGGAAATAGACCGCCTAGACACTCCCAGGGGCAAGGCGCTGACGTAATCCTCATCGAGGACCTGAGGGCAGACCATTCATCAGGGCCGCACGGGGAAGCTTTGGGTGGCAGCCCAAGCAGCGGCAGCGGAAGCAGCAGCGAGCAGTACACGCCCACCCAGCTATGGGTTCCCGGCGCATCGCGG
>CDFF01071699.1:11621-30738 GCA_000826265.1 Acanthamoeba culbertsoni
GAGAGAGAGAGAGAGAGAGAGAGAGAGAGAGAGAGAGAGAAATGGTGTTGATAAAACTTGGAGAATTTAACCTTGACGACAAGATACGCGCCAGTCACTGCCCGTGCCTTGTAGACTTCACCGTAAGATCTGTGGTGAGAAATATTATTGATGGGTGAGAAGAGTAAGACCAGCAGGCAGGCGTGTCCCGCTAAAAAATTACCCCTCCCCAAGTTTTTCCACGAGTTGAAGGTTGGACAGGGCTTCGTTGCCGGAGAGATCCTTCCAGGTCAAATCCTCCATAACGTGCAGCCTGTGTACAAAATTGTATGGTTGCGAGATAGTACTCTTGATCCCGTGCTCCAGCTCTGCAGTGGTCAGCATGAGCAGAAGGAGTTGAATATCATCAACGTGTGTTGGTAACGGCCAAGGGTACCCTTCTTCATCATCTTGATGCTTTTTCTGTGATGCTTTTCCTCCTTTTTGCTGAGCTTGACTTGAGGCGAGGTGAGAGCGACTGAGCCCCCTATACGAGATCCGTTCATGAGCGAAGGCGATGATATGCTCGACCCATCCTCGCCGCCACTCCTCTCTCGCATGGTATGATTAACGCTGCCAAGCAGGTGAGGAAGCGGATTGGTTGTCACAATCTTGGACCCCCGACGTCGAGGTGTCAGGGTAGCGCCTCGAGTGGTTCGATAGATGCTGCTGCCTCGCACTGAAGGCGTGAGGGAGTGCATCATCCGCTTGTCGCCGGCAGACGGAGTAGCGGTGAAAGTGAAGTTTGAGGCAAGAGATGGAATTTGGGGTGTTGATGGTGAGAACGGTGACGTAGGTATGCAGTGCACTTGGGATGTCTCCGGTAAGAAACGCTGAAAAGGATGCATGCCAAAGGGGTAAGTATTTGGACGAATGCATGTTTGGACGGGAATACCTTCTTCTTTACGGTATCTACACACACACCACACACCACACACCACACACCACACACACACACACCAGGACATAGTGCAGTGTCAGTCTCCAAAAAAAAAAAAAAACTGTTGTGTAGGGAATGGAAACCCTTGCCAAGCTTGCGGTTGACGGGAGTCACAGGTTTACCCCCACCGCCAGCGGAGTCATTGAGCATGTTTTCTTTGTCTATTGTACTAGCGACCCCTCGAGCAACTGCAGCTTGCTTTGCTAGCGGTGTGTGTCCAAACAGGGGATTCAACGTGAGATGAACGGGCGATGAAGATTTTTCGACTAAGTCTACATTTCGAGAAGGCAACTCCTTCAAAACTTTAGGTATTTTTCTTAATGAGGGCGAGAAGAGACCCTTCCTTTCCATCTGTGTGTGTAGTTACACTTTGTGAGTACTTTAACTTGTTGAGTGCTTTGGTGCTGCTGACCCCACTGATACCTTTCCTGTGGCGCACAGCAAAGTTCCTCCAAGAAACTAGCTGTTCGAAAAGACGACACACTCTTGCGGTGAGCTGATTTTGGCGATCTGCGTTGACCCAACGCCTTCGCGCGCTCATGAGAGGAAACGGTACCGAGTTTTGGCGCGAAACAACCAAAGCGAGAAAAAAGTTTCCTGCCTTTTTTTTGGCGAAGTGGGAGAAAGTTCAACCCAAGAAACAAAATTGGGCTGCTGAGGTCTCTCGTGAAAAAGGACTTAATCAAGCTTATTGCTGCCCAAATCTCTGGTAGAGGTCCATAAACATAGGTTGACAAGTGAAGCGTGCTTGTAACTTTGCGCAGAGTAAAAAGGCGCCAGACAGTTTACGGTGCAATGAGTAGGTCTCAGTAGGTGGAGGTGTCAGCCTAGTTGATAGACACGTTCAATGATTAAAGTGTGAGCACTTTGTTTGTGAAGGCCAGCGAGCTGATAAAAGGTGATTTATATACCTATATTTAAGCATGGTGGGGATCAACTCGTGGATGCGCTTTGTCACGTTCTGAGCGCCAAAATCGAAAGGTTCTGGATTGGCAAACGGCTCCCCCAGAATCATCACTGCGCTGCAGTGTGCATCGTTCATGATTGGCGGCTCCTCGCCTGAATCAGGAGGGTAAGCTGCGTGCACAATTGAAAGAATGAAAAGAGGGATTAAGAAAGAAAGAAAGAAAGTGCCTGTGAGGAATTTAAGATTTCTTGATGCATCGATGATGCCCTCCTTGTTCTGCTTTGCCGCAAAATAGATGACTCGCATGTACTCTGACGTGAACTCCTTGCTGAAGTCTCGGCAAGCGCCAAAATCTAACAGGCCAATCTGAAGAAGGTCATACATTATTCGCTCGTTAACGCTATGATCATATACGCACAAAAAGAAAAGAGGCCTAAGGTCCCCCCAAAACCATCAACCTTTCTCGTATCAGGATTGAACAGGAAGTTAGACCAGTTGGGGTCTGTTTGCATGTATCGAAACTCGAAGATCTCACGCAGGCACAGTCGCATCATGGACTCCGCTACCTGCATCAATGCAGGTAAGAGGCGAGTTCTCTCTGCCTTATCATGGAAAAAGGGCGTGCAGCAAGCCATACCATATTTCTTGTTTGCTGGTCGGCCTTAACAACGTGCTCAATGGGTTGCCCATCAATCAACTCGGTTGTCAGCACTGGACATATGCAATGCTTGAGATGGGATTGGATTTGGAGCATTGGAGGGCATTTCACCTTTCGATGAACTCAGTTCCGGGATGACGCTTGGAATAACAAAGATGTCTTCGTCAGCCAGCAGCTGCTTCATTTTCTATTAAGGATTCCAATGCCAAGAGTGAGCTCGAGAATCCCTGCGAGAGCAGAGAGCAGAGAGCAGAGAGAGAGAGAGAGGGAATGGTAAACCATGGTGGCCTCAGCCTCACGGTGATAGTCTGTCTCCCACAACAGCTCTTGCTGCGCTACGCGAAGGGTGTTGTCCTTTTTTCGGGGATGGTAAACTCGTTTCGTTAGCGGCGTTCTCAAGAGGGATACTGTGCCTGGCGTACCAGGTACATGCCCTTGGGGAGGATGCCCAGCATCTTCAACAAGCCACCGAGGTTGTTGAGATCGCTGGAGATACTCTCGGCAACGCCCGGGTACTGCACCTTGATCGCAACCTCCCGACCATCAAGCAGCACGCCTACGAATCGGATACAGAAATGAGGATGTGATCATCAACAACAACATTAGGATATGAGCGTGCATCCAACGCACCTCGATGCACCTGACCAATAGAGGCCGCGGCAATCGGAACAGGATCGAATTCGCTGAGACGCGACCGCCACTCATGTCCCAACTCATGGCCCATCACGTCCTGCGTACTTTTCAACAACGATTGGATAGCCTCACTACCTAGTAACGTGCATACCTCCAATTGTCGGTCCGGCATTCGGTCAGCGGCGTAGCGAACACGGTCCAGTATATCTGCCAGCTCCGGCGGAATCAACGCCGAGTCTGTCACAAAGTACGTTCACCACGTTTGGAAGGCGGAGAGTGAAAAAAAAAAAAAACTGACGGAGCCGAACCTTGAATGGAAAGCATTTGGCCTAGCTTCAATGCCGCGCCGCGCATCCGACCCAGAGTATTTGTCAACCTTTGCGCATTGGCCTTTGGACAATGAACCCTCCATCAGTGGTAGGTATGGCCTCCACAATTATTGTAGCTATATATCGGCCCGTACGGGAGTGACGGCAGGATGAGCTGACGTGGAAGAACCCAAACCCACTGTTCGCTTGGCCGCTTCACCAAGAGCACCTAAGCCCATACGCAGTCCCAATCCTGGTAGCGAGAGTATCTCTTTTGAGCGACTCGTGGATGGTCATAAATGTTGGCCGACAGTGTATCATACCCCCAAAATGCCACAGCCTGCCTGCCTGCGAACTTGGTACTTTACGCTGCTTGGAGTTCTCCTTGATGCGTTGCTGCAGCAGGGACGCGTTAGGACATTCCGCAAACATGTGGAAGAGGGATAAGAGACCTGTTGTTCTTGAAGATATTTTATCCGATCAAACGTTGGTCGTGCATGCAGGGGTTGAGCTGCTGCCTCAGCAACAGCAGCAGCAGACGGAACCGCGTGGCTGGCCGAAGGAGCTGGTCTTTCTGGAGCGGGGTGAGCAGCTGCCTCGGCAGCAGCAGACGAAACCGCAGGGCTGGCCGAAGTAGCTGGTCCTTCTGGGACGGGATGTGCTGCCTCAGCAGCAGCAGCAGCAGACTTTGGAACCGCCGAAGGAGCTGCTTTCGAATTATCGGCATAACGGACGGAAGACTGCATTGGAGGGGGTGGCGGCCGGAAAAGAGCTCTGCTCAGCACTCCTGCAGCCTGGCTGTTGCCGGCAATCTGAGCGAATTGATCTGCGACCAAGTACGCTCCCTGAGCAACGCGCATGAAGTCATTCCAATGATGCGGAGCATTGTGTGAATCAAGCACAGACCTAGATGCTCTCCACATCTCGAGAAAGCGCTTACCCCCAGTTTTTTTTAACCTTTCCTTCTGTTTCTCTGCTTTTTTATTTTGGGCTTCCGATTTATGGCATTGGTTGTTCGTGCTTGTGGGCGTATTTTAGGCACACCAACCAGCATCAAGGGAATTCGCAAATAGCTCTGGGAGGTACCATCTGGTGAATTGGTTCGCTTGTATCCAGGTCCTAGTTGGCCCTCCAACCGCTGCTGTTCCTTTTTTAAGGCTTGCATGTGTGACAAAAAAAAAAAAATAAGCATTGCTCCACTTGTACAATCGACCACTCTCACACCGATAGTAGCTAATAGATAGATAGATAGATAGATAGACGATGAAGTTCGCCCTTGCCCTACTTGTGGTGTTCCTCTTTGGCGTCTCTTGCACCAACGCCCAGCTGTTCTTCTGCCAAGACTCCGTATATGACCCCAGCCAGCCGTCTTTCAACAACATCCTAGGCTTCTATGCCGAGCGTTCTGTTTTCAAACAGCTCCGGAACTACTTTGCCGAGATTACCTCCAACGTCGACCTCGGCGATACCACCGTTGAGGCCGAAGTCATTGAGCTCTTGAAGGCCAAGCTCACCGAGAAGGGCTACGACCTCGCCGCCAACAGCTTCACCATCACCCGTTCAAACGGCGACATTACCATGGACACCGGCCTCGGCGTCAACCCGGCGATTGACAACCACGGTGGTCGCTATTCTCTCGGCAAGCCCATGTTGTGCCGTGACTTCGACACTCTGGTGTTCGACTACACCTACGTGACACGCACCGGCAAGCAGTACAAGTTCTGGTCGCAGGCAGTCCAGACTAGCGTACAGAAGCAGTGGTTCGCTTTCCGCTGGAACATTATGGTTGACTAAACAACGTCCACATTGTACATCTCATGAAAATAAAAGACCCGCGTGTGGGAAAGATATATTCCAGCCATTGGCGAAATTCGCCGGAACGGCAGCTCTCATAGCCAGTTTGGGATAACTGTAGAAATCCAGGGATGAAGAGTTGCCCCGGCCGATTCATCTTCCTCTCTCGACCTGTGAGCTACAAGTTTGGGCCCGTAGTTGTGCAGATCCCGCGTGCCTACCGCAAAAACCTGCGCCACAGCAAAACAATGCTATTTATCGGTGCAGGAGGCAGAGCAGAAGATGTAAGGTGGCAGCGTACGGTGAGCACATCACCATCATCAAGTTCGATGGTCGTCGAGTCAAAAGTAAGGCCTTGCTCCAGAACCAGCAACGTGTATTTGTCCGAATCAATTGCAGCGTAGCCTATTTTTACCTTAAGTGGGTGACTTTTAAAGAACGAGTAGAAAGACCGATAAAGTGGCGTGCTGCTAGCAGAAGTTGTACCCGTCCCAATAAGTTGTCCGTGCTCCCCAAAGGTAACCTTGGGGAAGATCTTTTGATCATCCAGCACGACGTCTAGGGCGTTAAAACCGGCAGCAGCGTGAATAAATCTGTACTCACAAGGGGTGTTACATCCATAAGTCGTTCCCTTGAAATAACTTGGGGTTACCTCATCTTTGCTTCGCCATCATCAGGCTCGGAATTGTCATCAAGGAACGTGATTAAGCGCAACGGATATTTCTCTTGGTTGGCGAGCAAACCGGAGATAAGCAAGGTGTAGTCGATTCCACTTATGAGGAGTTTATCCACTTCTTTCATAATAACCTATTTGGATTCACTACAGTTAGCTTGTCCATCGGTCTCGTGTCAAAGGTTTCATCGTTAACCTTGGAGTTATCGGCATGCGCCACAATTTCAATGTCGTACACTCCCCCAGCGGTATGGTAATAGTCCGTGTACTCGGCGTACTCCAGGTCGGTGAAAATAGTGTGGGCAGAGGAATTTTCTTTAGGGTGGAGCCTCACGTCGACCGTCGGACCACCAGCGACGGCGTGAAAAAAGTTAATCCTCGCCTTTGCGTTCACAACCTCGGGCGCTAACAAGAGACCCCCAAAGAGCACACAAACGAGCAAGAAAAGCAGAGTCTGCATTGCAGTTTAAAGACTTAATGCCTTTCGCAACTTCTCGGACCCATAAATATAGCTTGTGACAGCTCTCACCTCATGTCATCCAAGATCACCTCAACGGCTTCCGCATAAAGTACAGCCGAAAACAAGACGAGTAACCACAGAGAGCGACATGAATAACTCACAGAAATTCGATTACTGAAGAAGGCAGTTCCTCACGGAGGGCGCCGGTGACGCCCATGCGAGGCGTCCATGACCATGTGGGGGGGGGGTCGCTCTTCTGTTAAGAGTGGTTTGGTTGGTTTATGTGCGTATTGGTCGGTGCTCGATAGTGAAACAAAGTCACACAGGGGGGGGTTCGTATGGAAGGGATTGTAGGGTCAGAATTAGGGGCAACAGCAAAGTGAGACTTCGCTCGGTTCTTGATGTTTTAGGACGTTAGGATAAACATCTGGCGTGAACCCTCGTATGTACAAACGGTGCTGAGAGGACACGCTAGCCTGCGCGAACAGCGTCGAAGATGTTCGTAGGGACTGCCCTCTTGGGCGGCCTTATCTCAGCGTCAACCTTCATCATTCTCGCTTTGAGCTCTTCATCGTTAGCGCAGTCAGTACGCAGGAGATACTTCTTGTAGAGGCGCTCGGCTTCGATGAGCACGTCGTTAGCATTCATGTTTCCAGCCAATGAGTTGACGTGCTGCTCAAAGGATCAAGCAAGGTGTCAGCGGACATAAAGCACCACACGGATAATGCTTATGTTTGTTTTAGGTTCCGTACACGTAGAGTCTCGTCAAAGCCCATATTGCACGTAAGGATCTTCTTCCGTTCGCCCAACAGCATGGCCGCCGCAACGAACAAGTGGAAGTAGTCGGACATGTATCGTGACCACAGGGCCTGTGTATGTCCCAAGAGAGGCGGTCACTGGTCACTGTACGTACGTTGCAATGCCGTCACGTACCTCCCACACGAGTTGCACAGCATCGAGTTCGAATTCGCGCTTGAAGAGGATGAGTAGCCAGCGGAAACAGAAGAACATGTTTAGGCTATCATTCTTGGCCATGTGGTCGTAAAGCTGCTTGTCGAGGACTGAGATGATCTCTCGCAGCTGAGCCAACTGCACTCGCATGCCCATCTGCTCCCGCTCAAAGTTGTCCGCCTTTCAAAATGTAGTACGGCGTCAGATATCTGTAAGCTCGTATGATGATGGAGCAAACCTTTCCTCAGGTTACACTTACCATATCATCCATTATGCCCTTGAAGCACCAGAAGGAGTCCACTTCATCTTGCATTATCATCATGGTTGGCGACAAGAGGTCGTTCATGCCTTGGACATAACCTGGCACAGAAAGAAATGGGTCGATACACACTTGCATGCACCACATACTAGACCGACTTACTTACCGAGATCAAAGTTGAAGAAGGTGTAAGTAACGAGGATATCATTGAGCTGTCGGAGATTTGGGTTATCCAGCTCGCCGAAGAACTCTGTGTGCCTATCTGTCCTCACTACATCCTTGTCTGCAGCAGGTTTGTCAAACATCCTGAGCACTCGCACTGATTGGAAGCGGGCAGAGCTGATGTACGGATGGCGTGTTTGCGTTCCCTGAAGATTGAGTGATGGCTCTCCTGCTCTGGCGTGATGGACTCCCACTGTGTTTTGTACATCTGATACTCAGCCCTGTGCAACAACAACATAACAAACAACCATATACAGTCACCATCAGCAAGTGCGCCTACATGGAGCCAGACTGTGGTATTGAGTATGTGTAATTTGTGTGTGTGTGTATATATGTGTGTGTGTGTGGCCGTACGCTTTGCTCTGCCTGATGACCAAGCGGTCCTCGGTAGTGGAATCGATGGGGTAGTATCGCAACAAGAATTTCCACACTTCACGTCGGATCGACGGATCTACACCCTGCATGACGATGAACATAAGAGTTTAGCCTCCTGGCGCTGGCCAAGGAAGACAAGGGTGTAGAGACACGCACGCCGTAGAAGATCCTTTTCCTTAGCTTGCGCTCGTTTATGATTCTGCCTCTCTCGTCGAAGAAAGCCTTCCACTCTTCGGCAGACAACGGAACTTTCCTCTCCCCGCGTGGGATATCAACTTCCTCTTCTTAATGGCCAATGAGAACCGATAAGAGAGCAGAGAGCAGAGAGCAGAGAGGAAATGAACCTTGGCTTTCTAGCTGCTCACCAAGAACCTCGAAGTCGCCGAGGCTGGTTGCTAATGGAGCGTGTTCGGCCCTTGGCGTTTGTGTGATTGCTAAGATTTCCTCCATCTGCAGACAGAATATTAACAACCAACGTGTAACGCCTATATAATAAACAAAGAAAAAAAGACAGTCGAAGGGAGTACGTCTGGTTCGATCCACAGATTGTCTCCATAGAAAGCTGAACAAACCATTAGAAGGCGATTACTCGTTTATGTATGGGTGTTGTGCTTGTTTAGCGTACTTTGTCGCGTTGCAGTGCGCATGGCCTGCGTTACGGTAGCAAATGTCTCTAAATAATGATTCATATCCTCGTTTCGTAATATCGCAGCTTGATGCCACGCGTAGTACCTTGGTATTTCCGAACTTCTGTCTAATTTCCTGAACACTTTCTTCTCTCTTGTTGAGTTTTCATTTTTTTTCTTTCATTTTCTTATTTTATTAGAAGCTGTGTGATTTCTCCTCCTTGCCGCTTGATCATGCCCCTAGTGGTGATTTGCGGC
Source organism: Acanthamoeba culbertsoni (assembly GCA_000826265.1). Classification (NCBI taxonomy): domain Eukaryota; phylum Discosea; order Longamoebia; family Acanthamoebidae; genus Acanthamoeba; species Acanthamoeba culbertsoni. The sequence goes on from CDFF01071699.1 coordinate 20,704, forward strand.
ATACCTTGTAGTGGGAAGACCACACATGCACTTCAACTTGAAAAGTATTTCACGGAATGCGGGAAGAAGGTGCACGTCATAAATGAGGAGTCGTTGCACATATCTAAAGCCGACGGTTACAAAGGTAGATCGCCTCCCACTGCCTACCTCCTCAGGCTTGAGTGAGTACTACGACGTGTGTTGCTGAGGCGCAATGCCACATGCCAGATAACTTCTCTGAAAAGAATCTTCGTGCGGCTCTCAAGGCGGGAGTGGAGCGTTTCTTGACGAAGGATTCAGTGGTCATCTTGGACTCTCTCAACTATATAAAAGGCTACCGCTATGAGTTATACTGCATTGCGCGCGCCCTACGAACCCCCAATTGTGTGGTAGGTTATTGCGCGCCTCGTCGATGTACAAAGCAATTCAGCCATTTTTTAATCCTGAAATTGTTTGAGCCCAGATTTGGTTCGATCTTCCTTTGGACACAGCTCTCGAATGGAATGAGTCTCGGGGAGAGCAACGTATTGACCCTGCACTGTACGGTTCCGCTACTAACTATTCCCTGCTGATGAATTGGAGAAACGAACCGTTTGCAGGTTGAAAGACTTGGCTTGCCGATTCGAAGCACCCATCGAGAAGAATCGATGGGACTCTCCTCTCTTCCGGCTCGCGCAAGGTTCGCTATTCTGTCTCGCTGATGGGTGCATCGTCTCTGCCTTCATTTAGGGAGTAATCGAATGCCATGGTGCACAGGACAGGAACTGCCCCTTGACAGAATCTCCGAGGCCCTCTTTGAGCGACAGCAGAAGCCGCCAAACATTGCCACACTACCGGTAATGAATCCTGCTTGGTATCATACCGCTTGACAGGGTCTCTCACACACTCGCTGCTGGACAGCAAGTTCTATCCGATACGAATTTTGTCTACGAACTGGACAAGACGACTCAGGAAATCATCGCCGCCATACTGCAGGCGCAGACGCACGCCGTGCTTGGCGACTCGATTCCCGTCCCCAAAGCAGAGCAAAAGATATCCTTAGTCATTCTGCTTTCTTCTCACCCCCCTCCCCCCTTTCACACAAATCAAAAACCTCGCGAAATCGCGTCCCCTTCATTTTGTCGCTGTTTGAGCTCCTTGACTTGGCACGTCCGATTGGTGAAAAAGTTCAATCTGGCTGAGCTGCGACGAGTGCAGCGCCAGTTCTTGAAGATATCCCAAATGCACCCGCCCAAGGTAGAGCACATTGGCGACACGTTTGTGGAATACCTCAACACCTCCATGGCCTGATAAGGTGGTTTGGTGGTGCACAATGTACTCGTACGTCAGCCCCTCCCCACACAGCGCACGTTGGCCCGCCCCCCAACCAAGGGCACGTGCAAGAAAGGAAATGTTCTTGCATTTCTCTTTCCCATAATAGATATCGTTATGGCGCACGTCAAAAAGCAGAAGGGCGGTCTTAAAAAGCAGCCGTCCTTATGTCAGGGTGAAAGGATACACGCCGATGACCGCGTAGGGACGGGCGGGTATGTGCTGACACCCAAACACCCAAGCACGCAGCTTGGCTGAATAGCCAAATTTTTGCAAGTGGTCGCCCCTCTTTCGGGCGACCCGCCCAACAACAACTTATGTCAAGCTATATCACTCATTTTAAAGGGTGAAGTACGCTTCTTCACTGAAACGTGTGTGGGATGATGAATGGTAAAAGGTTTGATGCTTTCTCCAGGCCCTGTTCTCTCTTCTATTCTATCCATTGTCCAGCTTTAGGTCGGGGTGATAAAGGAGCATCACCTTGATAAACCAATGGACATAGATTCCTTTCTTCTTGGGGCTGAGAAGGGCAAATGAGAACATTTTCTACCTGACCACCTCCATCAGAATTATAACAATAGAATTATTAGCTAATGTCATGGCTGGGAGCTAAGACTACACTTTTTAAGCAGGTGGTGACAACGAAAGCAGTGCATTGTTGAGTACTCAACAACCACACATAACCTGGCTAGTTGCAGCCCTTGGATCCCTTTCTGGCGCACGTAAAACTCTAGGGATTAAAGGAATTTGGCAAACTTCCTTTGCGTACTCAAAAAAAAAAAAAAAGAAAGGAAAGGAAAGGTGTTGGAAGAAAATCCGCCTAAGCAAGACAAAACAACAGAACATAATGGGATGCTGTCCGAGCACGGAGGCCAGCGAAGAAACTGAGCGACTGGTTAACCCGCACGAACCGGATCCAAGCATGCCAAAAGATTGGGCGGAGAAGTACAGAACGTATCTTGAAGAAAAAGATAGAAAGAGTAGGCAGTTTGAGACAGCCCCAAACCAGGCGCCATACCAGCAGCAGCCCCCACGAAGATACGCACAAGCATCTTCATATGAAGCCGATTCTGCCAAGTTTAACCTAGACGAGGAATTTCGAGCCAAGTTTCAAAGCTGGCAACAGGCGAAGTCACCCAGAACGTGAGGCCAATTGGAAGTTATGGGTGGTGTAGATAGAATTTGGGGACGACTTTTTATTTTTTTTTTGTTTATTATAACGTAAAATAAAAAAGAAAGCGCTGCTGATTGCCACATTGTGTGCACCCAACCGTTGTGCTTAGTGCCTTGAGCGGCCTTGTACCTCGGCAGTCTTGGTAGCATGCAGGAGGATGTAGTTCTTAGCTGTGCTGGGGTTGTAGTTGTCCGTTCCCTAAAAAAACGGTGGTATAAGAGGTGTGTGGTGCGGTGTGAGCAATTCCACAACGAGTAAACGTTCTTGCAATAGAATGGTACCCTGCTCCAATCATACGAGCACGCGTACGCAAAAATCGACCCATCAAAGTTGAAAGCGGTGCAGGGAATCGGCTGAGGCATCTTCTGGAACCTATGGAGGCGCTGCTTCGAGTCCTTGTCCCAGAAGTGGAACGTTCCATCCTGCATATGACAAGCCAATAGAAAGAATGAGTTGGATGAGGCTGCGATTGTTAAAAAAAAAAAAACGCACCGATCCAGCGGTGGAGAAGGTGCCGAAAGTTGGGTGGAAAGAAATGGCGTTCACAGCGTAGATATTATTACGCGAGTTCTCTGTATCACGGTGACACTTGAAGGCGAAGTTCTTACTGTGTTTTGTAAATTCCATGTTTAGGATAACGAACCGCCAGGATAGATCAAGTGGTAGTTGTGAGAGTGATGGCTTACGAGTTGTCGGAGTCTTCCACGTGATGAATGGCAACACGACCCTCAATGGAACCAAGCGCGAAGCCTTTCTTGTCAGGGAAGCAGGCCAAGCTTCGACTCTGATATCGCAATGGCGATTGAATACGCTGCAGCCAACCAAAAAGTGATCAACGAAGACGCAATGAACAGAAAACAGGAAGAAAAGATGATTAAGCGTTTCTCCAATTACGGATCCCAAAAGCATGCAAGTCGAAATCTCTTACCTTGTACTCAACCTTCGGGTTTGTGAGGTTATAAATCAACACATGGCGCTCAGCTGTAGCAACCACAGCAAGAGGATAGAGGACATCCATGCAGTAGACCCTCTCTGGCAGGTTCACAACGGCCGCAGGCGTGGGTTGCCTACCATCCCAGTATCGAAGGGTCTTGTCCCAGCTTCCGGTACAAAGGACTCCAAGTTCGTCGATGTAGTGGGCCGTCTTTATGGGTGCATCGTGCTACACAATGCAGATTGATAGAAGGCTCAAGCAACAAGGAGAAGGGGAGGAGGAGGAGAAACGGCGGCACGGCGGGTTGATTACCTTGCCAATGTCGATAGCCTGACCGGTCTGAAGGGTCCAGCACTTCGCAACGTTATCACAGCCGCCAGTAAACACTCGCATACCGTCCTTGCTCCATGTGGAGCACAAAACAGGCTGCTGATGTGACATGGCCATCTTCGGCACCGCTCCCGAGCTGGTCACCTCCCAGCAACGAACCTGTGGCGGTGCGTTTCGTAAAGTTATAAGAAGCTTTGCCCCCTACGGTGCGAATGCTTTAATAACCTACCTGATTATCCCAAGAGGTAGCAACAAAGATGTTGGCCTTTGGGCTCCAAGTAATGCTGGAAATCCCATCGTTTGGGGGCGAAGGGACGATCATGTCACTGTTTGGATTTTCGTTGCCAAGCATGATTTACTGAGCGTATTAGTACAGCGCGTCGTGCGGGCGAAGGAGCGCGCAAGGAGCCTCTAGAAGCTTCCCGAAGATTTTTGCTTTCGTAGAAAAAGACAGGAATATTGTTTCCACTCCTATTTCTTGAGGGCAACAAAAAAAAAAAACAAAAACAAAAACAAAAACAAAAACAAAACAAGGCCAGATTCATGGAGTACGAGCAACGCGATTTCTGTTTTGAGGGCATCAAAGCTTCCCTATGGCTCCTATCAGAATTTAAAGGAAAGCGGTTCGATGCCAAACAACAGGGTAAACACCGTTCACACCACCACGCAGTGTACTGTACTCGCTTACCGCTGTACACTTGTGTGTGGGATTTAAGGCCTTTATCTTTGGCCCGGTGCTGAACGGTTGTGTAGGTTTGCTGCCTACAATCCTCACTTTTTCCAGAATAAGCGAGTGATAGAACTTGGAGCGGGATCCGGGTTAGCCAGTGCTGTGCGTTTATTCTGTTCTTGCTCCCTTTTCTTTATTTTACTTTTTAACATTTATTTTTTATTTTTTATTTTATTTTTTTTATTATTATTATCGCTGATGCACCTTCTATTACAGATAATAGGGCAGCTGCGGCCAAGCGAATTGTTTGTAACTGATGGTAGTGAGTTGGTGATGGATCTTCTTCGGCGCAACGTGAGCGAGAATCTGAACCCACCACAAATTACCTGTGCCCGTGGAGAAAGTACAGATCAGGCGGGTTGTGCCAGTGAGGAACAACCAACCAACAACCAAGCCAACGCGCAAGTGTTCCATCTGAATTGGAGCGCCGATGAAGAGGAGTTAAAAAAGGCATGTGATAGTGAGGGTCGAGAACTCTGTCAAACTTTCGACGTAGTGTTTGGGAGCGATGTAATCTACGAGTGCGCCAACATCGTCCCTCTGCTCACTACTGCGAAATGGCTCCTCCGCGATAGCAGCGATTCCATGTTCATTTTGGCTTATGTCCACCGATCCGACTATCTCTGGGTGATTCGCAGCTCTTCCTTGCCTGCCTGGCGCGCGCAGTACAGTTTAGTACTAACTTCATGGTGATGATTAGGACGAATTACAGCGACATGCTCGGGAATTGGGCCTCACGATTGAGGTGGAGAGCGAAGGCAGGGGAACTGGACTTCTTTGCCGCATTCTCATTTTCCGCAAGATACGAGCACAACACTGAGGGCAACAATTATTCTTCCTGTGGCGTGCACCGTACAAAACCAAGACAGCGGAAATTCTCTGCTCTGTTCTCTCTCTCTCTCTCTCTCTCTCTCTCTCTCTCTCTCTCTCTCTCCATACTCAAGCTATTTACAGAGTATAGGATCGTCCAACTAGCCCATTCTTCTTGGACACGGGCACCTTGGTACTTCCGTTGTAGGTCCCTTGCTGAAGATTACAAGCTTGTGTAAATAGGCGAGCAGAACTCTTAAAAAAATAGGTGAGGGAACGAGCGCACGTTTGGTCGAAACTTGCTGTCGCAGTGCATGTGGCCGATTTGCAACAGGTGGCAAGGATTAATTACGACTCCTCCTTTTTCCTTGAGGGCTGATACGAGTGCATTCTCGGCACCCCACGTGTTCTGCTTGATCTCAAGCTCATCTGGGTGTGCGGTGGTATTGAAGGGCAGCGGGCTCATAAATAGGAAGGCATCGAGCGACGACATATCGGCTCGCACTAGGCAGTGCTCCTGGCGCTTATCCACGCAGAAGGGCGAAGCTAGTTCGTAGCGCGAAAGCGAGTATACCTTGAACCCTGACGGTTGGTCGTTCTCCTTACCCTCGACCTTGAAATGATCCGGCGTGAGAGCTCCATAGCCATCGCCAAGAAACACGTCGCCATTCATGATCATGCTCATCTCTCCTCTGAGCTTATCGTTGGCAAATCCAATAGCGTCTGCAAAGACAACCAAACAAAAATTGACGGCTGACGTAAGCACGAAATCGTTGTGAGTGGGCCAGAGCTTTGTGTAAGGGCACCGTGATAGGTCATAAACTTCCCCAGAAACACAAAATCCAGCTTTTCACAGGGGTCATAGATTCCTTGGCTCATGATGAACTCTTTGTCCCTATGGTTCTCTAGCAGGAGATGAACCTTCTTCACATGTGGATTTGCTAACAAAAAGAACTCTCTTCAGCATCAATAGCAAGTGGTAGGAAGCCAAGGGAGTGACGAACCCACGTTGCGTCGCAAGACCTCCGCATACTCAGCCTGGCGTCGTTCTTGGTGGACTTCTGGGAGTGCGTTAACATAGGCGAGGTACTTCGCCAACTGGATTCGTGTGTACTTATCCAGGTCGCTATCGCGAATGACCTCCTTCTGTTCCCGACGGAAGTCCATGCCGGCCAACACGGGGAACTGGGCCACCAAGTGAAGTTGGCCCTTACACTCTTGGTTAGCATCTCGAGCTCGCTTGAACCATTGGCTTTCAGCCTCGTAGTCCGCATTACTCTTGTTGTTTTGCACTTCTGCTGGCTTGGTTTCGCCGTGTTCCCTCCTTCCTGTGTCAAGTGATTTTACGCTTCGGGCCGGAGTTGTTGTGCGCCCCTCTGTGGCTTTTCCCAGCAGAAGGTTGTCCTCTGACCATTCAGCAGGGGTAGGTGGCTCAATCTTCGCGGAGAAGTAAAGCAAGCCCAAACCTGCCACCACGACTAACAGGACCAGCACTCGCCGCTTGTGGTCCATCCTTGCAACACTGGCCCCCTTACAAGCGCTTATAATTTTCTTCGCTGCTGCTCCGGACAAATTCCCTCAGACCTTGGCTGATTGGGTCGTTTTTGCGTTTTAGCAGATTGTTTCTTGAAACGTGTGGCCTCTCCCCAGTTGACAAGGCCACGCAATGATCCCAAGCATGCGTCTGCGTATTAAGTTGTGAAATTTAACCGAATTTCTTCAGTCTCACTCAGTCCAAGACCTTCCAAACTATCGGTAGCGACCTTTCGATGTCAGCATGGAAAGGGCTTTCCCTGGCAGTAAGTTCCGCGCAAAGGCAATATTTGGGCTTCTCCTTGTAGTTTGCCTTTTCTTCCTCACGACAGTGGCAATCTTGCCGCGAGATGAAATTCAGTTGAAGCCACCAACCGAAGGCACAGCACATACAAACAGGGTAAATCTCTTCCTAGTTTTGCAAGAAGATTGAATTTGTACAAAATCTCTCCCTACCTCTCTCTCTCTCTCTCTCTCCATACTCTTCTATTCCTATATCTTAAAAACTGTGGTAGTTAGCTGGGCCCAGTCACGCCAAGCCCCAGGTTGTTGAGGCGTTGACAGTTGGGGCACAAAGGGAGAAGGAGCAGGAGCAGCAGCAACAACAACGGCAACGGCGAATTGCAAGTGGTGTAGCGTTTGGGGTGTATGACAAACCTGAGGACGGTTCCTGTACGGGCAAGATCCACATTATCACGCAGGTGACCGCCATCGTCCCTCCCTTCTTAAACGAGTCACTTCCTCCTTCTCAACGTTGACATTTCAGTTCCCCGTGCTGCCCGAAGAGCTTCCAGAACTGGCAGACGGAGTGAAGGACAAGCAAGCCATCGAGAAGGACCGCAGCTACGCCAAGGATGTCGGCCCGCTGCATAGGCAGCGTCGCCAGGAGGAGTACCTTGACACGCTGCGCAAGAACCTCCGTAACCCGCATGTCAAGGCCGTGCACCTCCTGCTTGAGCACGAGTCCGACCTCGACTTCATCAAACGCCACGGTGTGCCCGATGAGTGCGGCAAGCTGCGGCCAGTGACTCTCGGCCGATGGATGCACTACCGCGACGCGTTCGCGTACGTAAACGAGCATCTCCCCGGCGAGCTGTGCATCGTTATGAACGCCGATATCTACCTGGCCAAGGGCTTCGAGTCCGTCACCCACTCGATCTTCGACAGTAAGCCCAAGCCTCATGGTACTCCCCATTAGCCGGCTTCCGCAGCGAGTTGTCGGTTATGATTGCGGTGTTTTTTACTTTTCCTTTTCTTCCGGGAAGTGTATGTGCTGGCGCGGTGGGAAGGTCCTTCAGTGTACTGCATCGACAAGCCACAGACCAGTTGCTCAGCGCGGGCGAAGCTGGGATCATACGACGCGTTCCTGTTTCGGTCGCCTCTTCCGCTGACAGAAAACGACCTCGAGACGCTCGACTTCCAGCAGAATATATGGGGAGCGGAGAACGCCGTCCTCTCCTTAATGAACAAGAGTGCGTGCAAGGGGCCTGGGCCTCATTTTGTTGATGCAGAAACGAGAGCTGATAACAGCATGTTGTATGAGCAGAGGGGATCGCATCGAGTAACCCGTGTGAACTGTTGCAGATTGCCCACAACCACTGCGACGGTTTCTATCGACCACAGCAAGGTAACTCGAAAGTGCTTACAGACTGTGGACGTTGGCCGGCTTAATAGGCGCCTCACCTGTCCCGCAATGCTTGCGCAGGACTGCACGATGGCAAATATCGCATAGGCGCAAATCAAGGCACCACCAGGTTGGCCCACGCACTGTAAATGTCTACACACGCGTGCGCTACTGGTCGAAGAGCGGTTGAATAAGTGATCCACTGATCAATCAATCGGGGTTAGGGTAGAGACTGCTGCTTCCCCTCTGTCGCTGATGCTTTACTTAAGCTTGGCAATATATTGAGGACTTGGCCCTCCAAAAACAAGTGCCGCCTATAGCCTCGAATTGCCCATGGCGGCTCGCGCATGTGGGGTAGGCGGCGTACAGGCAGAACGCACGAACGCACACAAAGGGTCTGCGCAGGCTGTCGAGCTGGTCCTGTTAACGCGCGCGCAGAGAGGCTTTTTCTGCTCGTGCCTGGTAGCGGTCTCGCGGATCCGTCCGTGCGATCATACGACGTACAGCCTGGGTCCGGTTACTGTGGCAACGAACAGACACACCGTATCAAGGATGTCCACCTCCTTGGCGCGGAAGGGCGCCGACGCCGCGAGCGTCACCACCGGACTTTCACTGAGGATGGCCCTTTTCAGAGGCACCTGCTGGGGCTTCGCCCACACCTCTGCTCCTGTGCAAAGCCCCACATATTGCGGTTAGTGTCAACAACACTTTGTGGGTTTGACAAACAGGGCGCGTGTACGCTTTGCTGCGTCGTCCGCCGCTGGTTCTCGTCGTGGCTGCTTCACGTATTCAAGCAGATTCTTGAAGGTGCACAAATAGATGCTGCATTGTCCGGTCGCGAAAACGAGCGCCCCATCCTCTGCACGATAATAAGACGAAATCCGCAAAAGTATCTTCAGCATGATAAGTGTGCTGTGTTTTCAGGCGAAGCCAGGAGTCATCACCGAGGCTTTCGTCCGGGGGTACCACCGCGAGGAGGTACTTGTTGAGCCTGAAGGGCACCAAGAGGTGGGTGATCCGCACCACTGCGTCCGCCCCTCCCTCGGGCGCGGCCGGCCAGAGGGTGAGAAGAAACAGCCTGCCGTGGCTGTCCAGGCATGCGAAGGAGACCGACCGGTCTTGGTCCGGATCGGCGCTCGTGGCATGGACCGGATAGATGGCCGTGATGCTGCTCGCCCTGCCCGCCGACCCGGGCGAGGGGTCGAGCGAGATCACGCTCCAGGCGTGGCTGGTGTCGGTTTTGTCGAGGTGGTGGAGGACCAGACCGTGCTCGGTGCCAGCGACCACCGTCCCGAAGGGCAGCATGGCCAAGCACGTCACCTCCATGCCAGGGTAGGAGAGCAGCCGCTCGAACGTGAGCCGCAGCTGTCTCCGCCGTCCCTTCTGAACATGCATCACTCCCATATCAGTGCAAAGTAAGCAGAGAAGAGAAGGAGAAGGGGGGAAGGAGTGACTGACACCGAGCGTCACGGTGTGAAGCGAGACTGTCCAAAGGCATATGTCGGCGACACCCTTGACGGCGATGGCCAGCCTCTCCTCTCCCGACGCGACATGCGCTGCCCCCGGGTTGGGCAGCGGCATCATGCTCGAACGCCTCCCACCCGCGCTGC
>CDFF01071699.1:51600-66733 GCA_000826265.1 Acanthamoeba culbertsoni
TTATTATTATTATTATTATTATTATTATTATTATTATTATTATTATGCTATCACTCCCTTGCGTATGCCAATATATAAATATAGATATATCTATATATCTAGGACATGTCGATGAAGAAAGACAGAAACAGGAAAGGCGCGTCGTTCTGTGCAGGAACGAATGCGAGAAAGGAACGAAACGCGGATGCACCTTTGATTTCGTTGACGATGTTCATGAATATGTTTTCGACCCCGAGGCCGGTCTTGGCCGAGGCCTCCACGAAGGGGCACCGGTAGGTGTAGGCCACCGAGCGGCCCTCCTTCGACGTGATCTCCCACGTCGCCTCCTCGCCCTCCGCTGTAGCGAGATGCAAGTGAGTAAACAGGTCAATCATGCCGATCGATTTTTTTTTTAATATTATTATTTTTTTAATATGATTTTAATACTATATTAATACTATTTTATATTATTGTATTGTATTGTTGAAAGCTCCGATCATCATAGGCTTACTTTGGTTTGCCACGAGAACCACGGGAAATTCCTTGGTGCCCTTCACCTTGGCCATCTCTGTAACGATCGATGGAGGACGAAATAGATGGTCATTCATGGTTCTCCAAAAAGAAGAAAAGAAAAGCAAAAGCAAAAGTTCAAAGAGATAAATAAACGAGTCAATTTAGTAATCAAGCATGCAGCTCGGAGAGGAACCGTCTCTGTATCGGGGTATCATATCGAAAGAGTACGCCGAGTGACAGTCGTACACGAAGACGACTCCATCGGCCCATCCCAGCCACTGTAGATAGATATATTCACACATGTGGTTATTAGAGCAATAAAATAATATAAAATAATATAAAATAATATAAAAAAGATACTTCTCTACTTGACCAAAAACACTCATCCAATGGAAATGAACCCAGTAATGTAAAAACTGTGAAACAGAAGCGGTGATGATGATTGTGATGGGAGGAGGAAGCGGGGTCGGACTTCAAGATTCGTGATGATAATCAAGACTAATGGTAAGTGAAAATTATATAAACAATAATAGTAGCTTGGCGTAGCTTACTTTATCGTGTAAGTAGTGATGCTCTTCGGCACCTCCCGTGTCGAGTACATCCTGCATAGGCCCACAGTAAGGAGAATTGCATTGGCTTGGGAGGAATAATAAAATCAAATAATAATAATAATAATAATAATAATAATAATAATAATAATAATAATGCGTATTTGCAGGCGACTGCCAGCGTACAAGTATTATCTTGTCGTCGTCCAGGACCCACTCCTTGCGGTGACTGTCCTCTGTGAACAAGAATGACGGAAAAGGAGAAGGGAATGATATGCGTTGGCCAATCAGTGGGAAAATGTGCCCACATTATTCAGGTTACATATCAGGAAAAAGGGCTACACCGAGAGGAGGACATACCCAGAGTAGGGTCGTCCATTTCTTCGTACTCGTCATTCAGAAACCGAAGTACCAAGCATGTCTTGCCCACCGTAGTGTAGCCCATGAAGCACTTACGAAGCAAAATTATGGAGCAGAACCCCCCCCCACCGGTGTAGGATTTGTATAAGGTGAGCATGTTCTGGTCCTCTTAGCGACTTGCTCGTGAAAAGCAGCAGGTGATATGGATCGGCGAGATTTATAAAAGAGCGAAAACGGAGAGGGGAGCAACATACAACACGATACTCGTTCTGCTTCCTTGCAACCGCATCCCCCTTTGACTTTATCCTCGACATAGCGAGTGCCGCTCCGGTCACTCTCTCCGAGTGAACCCGTGGAACCACAGCAAGTGTATTTCCTGCTCCTCCTAAACAGGTGCGGCCTTGGGCGTTGGTAATACCGGTATTTCTTCTCCGCCACCAACCAATTTAAAACGGCCGCAAACGAAAGAAATGTTGAGAAACCAACAGGTGGAAGAGGCTACATCTCGGAAAGGGCAGAAGAAGCTGAAACTGTACATCTAATTCGAAGCTCACTTTTGGCGTTTCGTGTTCGAATGCTTGGTAAAGGAAGGAATGTCAAGCTTTTTCCGCTTTGTGACTGGTGGTGACGCAGGCGGGGACGTGGGTCGCGACGCATGTGGTGAGGTGGCAACAGCGGTGGATCGCGGCGATGACATGGATGGACTGGTGAGAGTAGCTCTCGTCGACTGTGTCGACTGTAACCGCGAGGCACCATTTCGGGAGAAGGGGCTTGAGGCCTTGCCGAGGGAGAAGCGTGATGGTGCTGAACCTGGAGGCGGTAGAGATAACGGAGAGGGCTGTGTGCGGTGAGAGGAGCGAGAGGATGGGGAGGGTGGCGATGAAGATGAAGCTGATGGTGAATTGACAGAGATGGACGCGGCTTTGGCTGACCCTCTGGTCAGCAAGCCTGGAACAGTTTTTGCCGTGCTAGAAGGCGAACTCAACCCCACTCTTTGGGCATTTAAACGTGAAATGGCGTTGGTATTGACACCAGCAGATGTCATACTGTGGAGAGTAGGGATAAGCTTATAATTCAACCAATGCCAAATAATGAGGCGCATTTTGTTACCTGTGAGGGCTAGCACCGATTTTCTTTGCGAGCCTGACAACAAAAGCGTGAGGAAAGTGTCAGTTGTTAGATCAGTAAAGCAACGCAACATGAAGGTAACCAAGGGATACAGAATGGCAATAAAAAGTCAGAAGCTGAAGTACCTGGACCGAGCGGTGCTGGGCGTGATAGCGGGGAAAGCGGAGCCACCAGCAGAACGCTTCCCGAATGCATTCCTTCTGGGCTCGGCTGCAGCGATCTGCCGCGTCTTTCGGTGCTCCTTGGCTTCAATAGAAGGACGTAAGGACGGCGGCAATATAGTTCTCCAATGACAGCCCCGAACTGGTGTATGATGAGGCACCTTCTTTTTCCTCTTTGTACATATTTCTTAGCTTCATGGCGAGCTGCTCTTTCCTGCTTTCAAGTCGCTTCTGCTCATTCTTCCACACTTGCCGCCAGCTGATTCGCTTTCCATTTAGCTCGAGGTTCTCTTCTCCAAGCCCAATTCTCTGTATGGATAACTAACCATCAAAAATGCTGGCCTGTCACATGCAGAGGGACAAACAGAAATCACCTTGCAGTGACGCTGCCACAGCGACTCTGTTGGCAGCTTGCGCGGCTAAACCCCCTACCATATCAGCCAAACGTACTAAGTTCATTTGCGCGTGACAACATACCGTGTGTATTTCGACAACCTGCGCGATGGAGCACGCCTTTAGAATAGACCGAGTAATAGCAGGCCAGTGGCGGCAGGACTACGCACAAGGAGCTGTTCCGGAGAGCAACGTGTGAGTATAGGTAAGACGAGGTCGTCCGGCACGTCACCCACACTCGTGAGCATGTCGAGGTGGTCTTCTATGCAACGATAGCACAGGGTCTTAAGGCTGGGCACAGGCCCGAATCCGCGCCGCCTGAATACGCTCATAACTCGAAGGTGGCACTAAATATGGGGGAGCCGCTCGTGACGGCGGTACTCTTTGGGCCTACCAAAGAGACTGTAGGCTCGTAGATGTAGAATCTAGGCAAGCGGAACAGCCAAGTCAGGTTGGTGAAGAAACTCAGAGAAAAACTGTGGGAAAGCCACAACAGACGAACAACCCCGAGACACAGAACCCGATGGAAGCCGGACCAAGCGTAACTCTCGATCCCACGGCTGAAGATTTCAAAAAGGTTCTAAACTTACCTGTTTTATTTTTTTTTTCAAAAAAAAAATCGTTCCTCAATTTGCTTTTGTAGCTTGAAATTGCATCCGGTGATGCGGATAATCTGATCACTGCCACTCTGGCAAACGAAGATCACACGTTGGGCAATTCTCTCCGCTGGATTCTTATGAAAAAGTATCCCGACTCTCTTTCCTTTTTTTTTTTTTTAATTTTTTTATTTATTTACTTTCGACCTGTATTTTGGCGCTGACCCTGTCACCAAGCCCGGAGGTGGAATTCTGTGGGTACAGCGTTCCACACCCATCTGAGCCAAAGATGAACATACGCGTCCAAACTAAAGAAGGTGCCAATTTTACAAGCCTCGGCCTCGCTTACCGCTTCACGCAATTAATACCGTTTACCACAGGCATGCCAGCTGTCGACGCACTGCGAAAAGGCCTCAATGACCTTGTCTCGATTTCAGAGTATACATTGGCCACATTTCAGTCTCAATTCCAGCTGTTTGTGGACTCTAATGGAATCATGGAGGATGGCTCTGATGCTTCTGAAATGGAGGAGTAAACCTTACAACCACCGAACGAATGCAGAGTCGACAAAATAAGAGTTTCTTTGTGTCCGACAAAATCCCAGCACAGGCTCGCGCACAATCTTGTTCTTGCGCAGGAGATTGAGGGGGCTATTGTTCCATCTGATAGGTCTTGTTTTCAGCCACAAACTAGTGAAAATGATGAACGTTGGTGGTCTGCCGTCCCTTCTCAAGGAAGGAACCCAGCATCTTTCAGGTGTAGAGGCCGCCTGCCTCCGCAACATCGAGGCCTCTAAGCAGCTCTATCACATTGTGCGCTCATCCATGGGCCCCAACGGTTTGATTCGCTTGCCTCCCCTCTTCAGCATATTCTGCCGCTTACGGCCAAACCCCTCCCTACACAGGCATGAACAAAATGGTGATTAATCAGCATGACAAATTGTTTGTTACGAGCGATGCTGCCACCATCATACGTGAGCTCGATGTTGTTCACCCCGCTGCCAAGATGGTTGTTATGGCTGCCAACATGCAGGAGCAGGAGGTAATGTCTGCGCTTGTTTGCTTTCTTGCGTCAATAATCTAATTTCTTCTTCCTGTTTAGTGCGGAGACAATACCAATCTCGTTGTATCTCTTGCTGGAGAGCTTCTCGTGCAGGCAGAATCACTAATTCGCATGGGCCTCCATCCCAGCGAAATAATTGGCGGTTACACAAAGGCTGCGCAGCAGGCTGCCGAGCTCCTGGAAGGTTTGCACGCCTCCTCTTTACTCGGCGACTCCCTTCGGATCCACGAAGTTGTTGTTAGGAGCTCCGTTATTGATTTGATTTCTAGGGCTCATGTGCCACAAGTGCGAGGACCTGCGCAACGTCGACGAAGTCACCCGCTGCATTAAGACTGCGATTGCCTCGAAGCAGTTTGGTTATGAGGACACGCTGGCCAAAATGGTCGCGAAGGCCTGCATCCAGGTCCTACCGAAGAAAGTTGGCAAGTTCAACGTCGATAATGTGCGCGTGGTCAAGATTCTTGGTGGCGGCGTGCTTGATACCAATGTCGTGAAGGGTTTCGTTCTCGCTCGCGATTCTGTCGGTACCATCAAACACGTCACCAGCGCCAAGATTGCCGTCTTCGCTATGGGCATCGATCTCGCGAAGACTGAGACCAAGGCTAACGTCACTCTCAAGAACGCTGATGAACTGATGAACTTTGCTAAGGACGAGGAGAAGCATATGGAAGAGGTATGGTGGTCGTCTCTTTTTTATGGGCTATACTGATGCTATTTCTCGAACCTATTCTACAGGCGATCAAGGCCATCTCGGAGAGCGGCGCTAAGGTAGTGGTTTCTGGAGGTAGCATTGGCGAGCTGGCGCTTCACTACATTGAGCGCTACGGCATGATGGCTCTCAAAGTTGAGTCCAAGTTCCAGATCAGGCGACTCTGCAAGGCAGTTGGCGCCACCCCGTTGGTTAGATTGGTACATACTCCTCCCTGAGGTCAACCTGGCAGGTCGTGCCTTACTTGTGGTTCTTCCAATGTGCCAGGGCGCTCCCCTTCCCGAGGAGTTGGGTTATTGCGATATCGTCTCTGTGGAGGAGATTGGAAGCACCAAGGTCACCATCTTCCGGCAGGATTCTGAGGAGTCTGGCATTTCGACTATCGTTGTGCGTGCCAGCACGCAGAATCTCGTCGATGATATAGAGCGCGCCATCGGTGTGTTGACCAGGCTTTTCATTACGCTGGACCAGATTTGATGTTCTCACACACACACACACACACACTCCTGGTTTAGATGACGGCGTCAACGTCTTCAAGGCCATGGTGAAGGACAGCCGCTTTGTTCCTGGCGCTGGTGCCACCGAAATCGAGCTGGCAAGAAAGCTCCAGGCCTACAGCGAGGCCTCGCCAGGCCTGGACCAGTACGCCATCAAGAAGTTCGCCGAGAGTCTCGAGGTACCCGAGAATCACGAATACACTTTGAGGCACACACGCTCACGCACGGCGTTCGACTTTGCATGGCTTAGGTTGTGCCCCGTACCCTCTCTGAGAATGCCGGACACAATGCCACCGAGGTGATCTCGCAGCTGTACGCCGCACATACCGCTGGCAAGACGAACGACGGTATCGATGTCGAGGTATGCCGCGTCGATTTTGGGCTGGCTATCATTGTGTGGTATCGCTCACGTTCATCGCACCCGTTTTCTGCAGACCGGCAACCCCATCAACGCTGCTGAGGCTGGCATTTTGGATCTTCTGGCCAGCAAGGCGTCCGCCATCAGGCTCGCCTCTGATGCCGCTATCACCATCCTCCGTATCGATCAGGTATACTGCTCTTCCTTTTAGCCTAACTTTTCTCGTGCTAGGACCGTAGTGGCACTCACCTCCCCCCCCACAATCCCACACAGATCATCATGTCTCGTCCTGCCGGTGGTCCCAAGCCCCCTGCCATGGGCGCCAGAGATGCCAGCTAAACGTTTAGCACAGCAAGAAAAACGGAAAATAATCACAGTCATGAACGTCATGAAAGTGTCGCTTTTCTTCTTCAATTTGATCGGTAGTGATTCTACAGAAATGTCACTGGAAAGACAGATGGACGCGTGGTTGATGGGAGGTGACTCTAGAGGGCGTGCTTGGGTGGCGTGGATGGCCCAAACAAAAACAACGCCACGACACATCTCTGTGTGAACGCATGAGCTCTTTTAACACAAGAAGACCTTTGGCGCTGCCACGGCCACGAGCAGAGAGACATGGTACCTCCACACAGCCCACGCCGCGACGGGAACGACGAAGAGGTAGCGTGGAGGTGGTCCTCAAGCTCGGGGACTTGGTTGTGGGACCTCTCATAGAGGAGGCCAGAGGCCTCGCCTCCTTTCTGTTGGCTGCGGACTTCCTGACTGCGTCACCGGTGGCCGCTCTGGACAGCTTCCTTCCGCCAAGCCTGCTGGGGCTCCCTGTTCTTCCCTCTCCCGATTCTCTTGCTACTTCTCCTGGTATGTTGGGCACATGTTGTAAGACTTTTCCAAGCTCAGTATTCTCACCATGTTCTGCAGACCCGACAGAGATCTTGAGGGAGACGGCTGGGTGCATCTCTTCTGAGGAAGAGCGGATGGGTTTGTCAATAACAGTGGAGGAAGAGGCTGCGTTGTACGGTACTGATGGATGGACGGATACCATTGCTTCCCGTTCCTCCTCAGCCAACGAGCCTCCTGATCGCTAGCAATCAAGGGCATCCCAAAGTACCCCAAGACCCAGCACCGCCATCTGAACATCCATAGGGAATGCACAGGGCTTCCTGGAGGCAGTGGATCATCTTCCTCGGAACGGGTAGGGCCAATGCACGGGAAGTAGGATGCGCCACGGAAAACAAACGTTACCCTATAAACAATAAGCCTTCCAGCAACGACTCCGAAGTGGCTGTCGGCATCTGCGCAGCTCGTCTTGGAAGGAAAAGAAGATTTGATAATAAAACGTTTCCTTTTTTTCAAGACGAACAAACACTAACTACAAACTATGTCGCAATGCAACCGGAGCTATGGTCCCTGGGAACGATGAAGCGAGGAGCAAGAGGGAGGGATAGAGGGTACGTGGGGGTGGAGATCGTCTTTGCTATGAGCAAGTAACTCTTTATGCCATCAACCTAATGAATGATTGGTTGAAGTTGGAGCAGGCACGCATGATTGTTCCACGGTAGTGCGGCTTGTGACGCCAAAGTGTTACCGCAACGGTTCGGCCGAAACTGGAAGAAGAGGATAAATAAGACCGTGGTCGTATTGGTTGCTTTCTCGTCTCTGGCCGAAAAAGTTACGACGTGGGCAATTGCCATCACTTCACCGACGCGCAGGTATAGCCTGCCTCTTCATGAGAGACCAATTCAGAAGCTTGGTCTTCTAACGGTAGCATCCTGAAACCACTTCGTGCCGCCTCCAAACCACCTCCATTCCGGTCAGGGGTGTCATTCTCTGCTTGTTGTGGTGTGCAGGGACTGGTGTACAGGGCGACCGTAGGTTCTCGGTTTTGCCGAACAATAATACTTTCTCTCCAAGCGGTTTATCTTTGACCTGGGAACACATACCTCGCGGAATCTTTGGAGGATTCTTGAGGTAGAGAGACTGAGCTGGAGCAAGAGAGTGTAAAATAAACTTGTTGTGCCCCCTTCTCCCCGCTGACCTGGCCCTTTTGCTGCTCTGTGTTCCTTTATTTCTGCTTAGTTCGTATAAACAAGGCCAAAAACGAACGTAGACGCCGAGCCCTGTATGCTGTCGTAGTCAGTGGTGAAGGAGACAGCACCGAAGGCGTTCTCGAAGGCACCGGAGCCGCCGAGAACATCGTAGGACCCGCTGATGATCATCTGTCCCTTGTTAGGTCCCGGAACAACACCTTCCACGCTGAAGGGAGCGAAGTAGAGGGTGTGGTTACGGGCCAGATGCGTGCCGAAGCTCATCTGACCTTTGACGGGGGAAGCAGCCGTAGGAAGGGTGAAAGTCAGCGTGGCGAAGGTTCCAATCATTGTCTGGACGTTGAAAGCTACAGCATCGGTGGCGGAGATGCTAGTCGAGACAGTCTGCGAGTTACCCTTAACGGTGCAGTTGTTGTGGGCCGTATCGCAGGAGCCAGTCATCATGAGGGCAAACTGAAGCGGATCCGCTAGTGCTTGTCCGAGGCAAGCTACAATGAACAGGCAGATGAGGGCAGAATACTTCATGTTGAGGGTAACTGTTGGAACGGGACTGATACAAAGTAAAGAGTTTGAAAACCCTTAAGAGGCAGTCAACCGAGACGAACGGACACTCGTTAAATACCTTATTAGTACCATCGTAGTTAATGTCGTGGACGTCTCTGGCAAATCTCAGCCACATCTGGCGAATATCACTCTAATTCATAAGATTCCCTGTTCTTTTCCGGAGCTTCGCCGATTTCCGGAGTTATAAAGGAAGAAATTGTCTTGGGAAATATAGCAGGTAAAAAAATAATTAATCAAAGTTTAGTTCCCCTTGCTGTAAATCACTTATTTCCACTGGTGCGAGGCCAAAAGAATTAAGGGTAGGGGATGTACTACACGCATCTCTTCCTTCAGTTCTCCTCCTTTGTCTCCTCCTCGTTTCTATAGCCTATGTACAGTAAAATCCTCAATTGTATACACTGGTTCTTCATTCTTACCCTTAATCTGCTTGGGCTTCATACCTAAATACTGCGATCTTCGGTAGAATTTTTGGTCATCTTCAAGAAATACCTGCCACAGAGCCATCACAAGTCTCATTGCAACAATCTTTGGTAGGGGAAACTGGGAGTACGTGGAACGACTCAATCCAAGTCGGTACCTGCCTAGCGATTTTCGCCGTTATCGAGGGTACCGTTACCGTTGTGCCCTTGGAAGAAAAAAAAAAGAGAGAGAGAAATCGAGCACGCTCCGGAGGAGAAATACTGCATGAACCATGGATGGGGACAAAGATGAACAGCGATTCTCATTTTGGGTTGGAACAAAGGAGAAACCAAAGAGGCAACGATTCGATCTGACCATAGTTGGCGTTAAGCCTGCCACTTTCAACACAAGCGCCTTTTTACAGAGAGACGCCGCTGCTCTTGCTCGAGCGAAGCAAACCCAAGGCGAAAGCAGAGGAGACGGAGTTAGAGGCGACCTTAAGGAACTGGAAGAGAAAAGCGAGCAAGGGGACAGCAAAGCTTTGTTTTGCGTTACGTCGCACGTCGTATGGCGGACGTCACAGCTCATGGCGAGCTGGATGGCTTCACACGCCCATCTCTTCGCCCCGGAGTATCGCGCTCGTTCTGACAAGCTCAGGGTGCTGGAGCTTGGCTGCGGTCTTGGCCTCGCTGGCTTGGCCTGCGCAAAGGTGTGTGAAACTCTTCGACAGCCGGATTCATCAGGTGACATGAGTTCATCCGAATAGTAGTGTTCAGATAGTTCAAGCTCGCTAACAGTCTCTCTGCTCTCTGCTCTCTGCTCTCTCTCTGCTCTCTCTCTGCTCTCTCTCTGCTCTCTCTCTGCTCTCTCTCTGCTCTCTCTCTCTCTCTGCTTGTGCAGGATCGGCGCTAGTGGTACTTACTGATGGCGACGCAGCGGCATTGCGATTGTTGGAGCATAATGTGCAGCTTAATTGGGAAGGTACTTACTTCAACCTACACGCGCGATCTGGATTGGTCGAATTTATACAGCGTATTGATCAGGCAATGAGGGACGACCCCAGGTGGCGCACCTCTTGTGGGGTGACCGAGCCTCCATGAGAAAGCTGAAAGGTATCTCCGTCTTAGTAGAACTACTTTTGCCATGTGGTACTGCTGACGCAGTTCCCGGTTCAGCGGCTCATGGGGGACATCGTTTCGACATCATATTGGGTTCAGACATTATTTATCACCGCACGGATTACGAAGCGTTGGTCGACACCATACGCTTCTTCCTCACCGATGGAGGATGCGATGAGGAGAACGTGGAGCAACATGACGAAGACGAAGCCGCTGTTACCAACAACACCGAGGCTCTAGTCATCATCGCGATGCAGGAGCGGCAGTATGGCGCCCTCGACTATCTCATTGACATGATGCGAGTGCGGCTGGGCATGGTCGCCCGTATGCTGGACGTGACGAGCATATTCAGCGCTGGTGGCGAATGCGAGTCACAAGATGGCGATGGCGGCCAAGCAGCCCACGCGCATTGGGTTGGCGGAAACCGCAACATGGTCGTCTTCCACCACCCACACACCTCCCTGGACTTGGCATTTTTTGGGCCGGTGGCAGCTTCCGAGATTGTTGGTCAAGACGAGGGCGACTTCCTTTTGGGGATGTCTCCTCCATAACAAAGAGAAAGGGCTTTTAACTGTAATAGTTGTAAGAGAGGAAAGGGCCAGCTCGCCGAAAAACAGCTTAAGTTCTGCACTGTTTGTATCCCAAAATTGGCTCAGGTTTAGTTACAAGCTCGGTATGCAGTCTGCACAACACAAGAGGAGGAGGAGAATGGAGGGGATGACATTATGGGGTATAGCGATATTAGCCGCTCCAGCAGCAGTAGCCATATGGCCGGCCCCCGCCATCGGCCAATGTAATGACGTCGGGATCCTCCTCTTCTTCTTCCTCTATGGGTGCTCGCGAGAGTATGTGCTGGGTGATGGATGTGAGAGCCTCTGTGATGTTGATGTCCTTCTTGGCCGAAGTGACGATCCAGTCCACGAACCCGAGTTCCTTGCAGTATTGGCTCTGTTCATTCCAATTAGGAACCGAGAACACTCAGAAGGGCAGATTGGGACTCGTTCTGGATATAGTAGAAGAGCAAACACGTACCATGACATCCTCGTTGAGAGGAGTGGTGATGAGGTCGCACTTATTGGCGACGAGGATGCAAGGAATGGGGTCACCGTTGGATAGGGTGACCTTGGCGTCAATGTCGCTCTTCCACTTTCGCACGGCTTCAAAGGAGGCTGGGCGTGTAAGGTCAAAGACCACCATGCCGGCCACAGCTTCTTTGTAGTAAACTCGTGTGAGGTTGCCGTATCGCTCTTGGCCGGCAATGTCCTAGAGAGTGAGAAAGACCACGAATTTCAGGGGAGGAAGGCAGAAACACCGTGAGAGAAAGCGGCATACCCAAAGCTGAAGCCACGTAGTGGTCTTTGGGTGCACTTTTACGGATTTGAGGGCAAAATCGACACCAATGGTGCTCTGGAGATGGAGAGAAGGGTAAGGCATCAGAGATTTTGTGCCGGCTGGGCTCGTCAAGGTGTACCTTGTAGGCGTCCGAGAAGACATTGTCCACAGCTCGCCTAATAAAAGCCGTTTTCCCTGCGCCAATGTCTCCCACCACGAGAATTTTGAAGACTAGCTCTCGTCGGTTCTGATCCATAACTCCCGTATGAGGGAGGTCGCTTGTAGAAGTTGACGTCGTGGTGGTGGTGGACTTCACGTCACGACGGAAGAAGAACGAGGCCATTATGTATGCGCGCTGAGTTGGTAGAAAAGTGGAATGCTGTCTTTTTCCTGCCCTTAAAAGCCGGAAAGGCAGAGAAGTAGAAGTGCGCGTGCAGAGAGCTGCTCTGTATTTCCCAATACTGGAATTCACTTCGCTCTCGTGACCGGTTGCTAAGGAAAGGAGTGAGAAAAGAGATGAGAAACTGTCTTTTCCGTATTCCGTAAAAAGACGAAAATTATTAAGGGTAACAATTCTTCTTTTCACGCCCTTTTGCCCAGCAACACGCATTTCATCCACACAATCACAGCATGGGAAACGGACCTGCGAGGCCAGCAGACTATGGAGAGCGCAAGCCTACACATTTGTGTGGCGAGTGGATTTCTCCTCATGGTCAGAGGATTGAATTGAGGCTCGGCGACATCACTATGGAAGACACTACTGCCATTGTGAACGCTGCCAATAGTCGTCTAATGCACGGATCAGGCGTCGCGGGAGCAATAAGTAAACGTGGTGGACCCATGATCCAAGAAGCCAGCGACAACATAATCAAGAGCAAGAAGGTACCGTTTTTGTGACCGTGCACTACGACTCCACCACTCTCCTGCGCGCCTGAGATAGGTCAAAAATGATAATAAATAATAATAATAATAATAAAATAGGAAGTACCCACAGGGGAGGCCGTTTTCACCAAGGGATACTGGCTTTGGGCGCAATACGTCATTCATGCAGTTGGCCCCACTTGGGCGGGAGGCAAGAAGGGTAAGCTTCCTACTATCTCTCTTTCTAGCTCGGTGGAATGAAGCAACTAAACCCTTGGTGGGAAAAAAGGTGAGCCGGAAGAGTTGGTTTCAGCCGTCAAAAACAGCCTTATCATTGCCGAGAAGAAGAAGTGGAACTCGATTGCCATTCCTGCTATCAGCTCGGGAATCTTTGGGTAAGTTTGCTTTCATCACACTCCCTCGCTTTCTGAGCCACGTCGAGTCTCTGACATTGCTGTGTAACCACAGTTTCCCCAAAACTCTATGCGCTGAGTTGATGTTCAAGACCGTTATGGAGTGGTTCAACGTTCGCTCCCGCCTCTCACTCTTTGTTTTTTCACCTCGGTCACATGGGCTCACCCTCGAACCGATCACAGGACCACCCTAAGAGCCGCCTGCGGTTGGTTCGCTTCACCAATTTTGACAAACCCACAGTGGTCGTGTTTCAGCAGCAATACGAGGTGCGGGAAACCATTTTTCTCATTTCAAGAATCGCACTTTGCTCACGGTTGATAACGATGGTACACAGAAAGCGATCGGACCGCTTGATGAAAGCCTGAAGGTGGTTGACGATCCACCGCAGAAGCGAGGCAAACCGCAACGCAAAAGTGAGTCGTCATCGTCCACTTCCGAGGGAGAGGAGTCTGAAGACGACGGAGAAAAGGAGGTTTCGGACAAAGAGAAAGGAGAAAAGGGGAAGGGCAAGAAGGAAGACTCGCCGACCGAAGGCGAGCAAGCGAAGACTGAGGCAAAGGCTGACGACCAAACCAAGGAGGACGATACCTCGGCGGAGGCCACAGGAGAGAAAAAGGCTTCCGACCAGGGTGAAAGTGACGAGTAAAGCAGTAGCAGCGAAGAAGACGACTGAAGCCACGCTGGCTCGTTACGTTGCTGTCGTATATCAGGTCAGTTGGCACCTCAATACAATGTTGTTGGGTGACGAGAACAAAAAGAGCAAAAAAGAAAAACTGTAGTTTACTTCCATTCGAATCGAGGAACCTACCGAGGTCAAGAATTCCAAGACAATCCTCTCTTTTTGTGGATGTTCGCATCTTCCCAACTTAAGAAAATGGAAGCACATAAACAACCCTCCCTCTTTTATACGAAGGAAATGATTTCCTTGCTGCATGAGATTGAACAAACGAGGCAGCAACAGTTGAATCTCGATGTGGAGATAGAAGCTTCGTGCCAGCTCATGATAGAAAAAAAGTTTGACAATAAGCTCCTGGATGAACTCGAGGATATGGAGAAACAGGAGGTCGACTTAGAGAACAAACACATGCGCCTCTGCAAAGACTATCTCACACTTAAGCAGAAGGCACTTCCTTAGCATCCTCCTTCTCTTTTTGGTCTTCACCCCTCTTGTACTTCGTTGACGGTGCGGGTACCATCGTTTTTTCGGTGGTTTCAGGTTCGGCGGGAAGCGTTGAAGAAGGAAAAGGAAAGACTGGCCGTTCCTGCCCTCAAGGTGGACGAGATACTCGACAGTGCTTCTATTTCCGCCATCGAGACTCGTGTGTTCGGTACCACGTCTTCCTCCTCGCCCTCTCCCCTGGCTCGTCCCTTCTCACTCCCCTCCCAAAATTTCCTCCGCACAGGCAAGTCGACCAAGTCATACCTCACCAAGGGCGAGGAGCTCACACACGACCTGTCCACATGGGAGCTCGACCCTTCTGAGATCAAGGTCTTTGACAAGCACAAGCTGGGCAAGGGAACCTTCGGCTCGGTGGTGAAGGGTTGTCCTCCTCCCACTTCCTCCCCCGCCACCGCTTCGTTCTTATACTGAACGAAAACGACTGGCGCCCTGCGCAGGCCAGTTGCGCGGCAAGACCGTCGCTGTGAAGACCATCGATGCCAACTGGAAGTCGGATGGTGAAATCCACACGAAGATTCTGGACGACTTCCGCAACGAGTGCGCCGTCATGACGAAGCTTCTCCACCCCAATGTATATACGCCCGCCCTCAGATTCGGCCTCATCTGCTCCCATCCTCCGCCCCCTTCCGCTTCCGTCAACCGTTTTTGTTGAAAAAGAAGGTCCCAAGTCTCGTCTCATATTGGGCCTCTCCCCTTCCCTCCAGGTGCTGCTGCTCATGGGCGTGTGCCTGGAGCCTGAGAAGGGCAAGCTGATCATGGTCACCGAGCTCATGCCCCGCGGGTCCGTCTTTGATCTGCTGCACAACAGCGATGGTACGGGCCGCCCCACGCCACCGAGGACCATTCAGCATTCCCCGCCCTGCCCCATTTAATCGGATTTATATAAATCTATCTATCTATCTATCTATCTATCTAT
>CDFF01071699.1:66747-90471 GCA_000826265.1 Acanthamoeba culbertsoni
ATCTATCTATCTATCTATCTATCTATCTATATTTAAAACAGATGAGATCTCGTTCAAGCAAAGGATGCGGTTCGCTCGTGACACCGCCCTGGGAATGAACTGGCTCCATCTCTCCAACCCACCCATCCTGTGCGCCCCTCCCCCGCGATTCCCAGCATTTGGAGTCCTTTGTAACTACCGTCGCCACTTCACTCTTCCTGACTACCCCCCTTGCCTCCTCCTCCCCCCTCGCTCCCACAGCCATTTGGACCTCAAGACCCAAAACATACTGGTGGATGAGAATTGGGTGGCCAAGGTCGCCGACTTTGGTCTCTCCCGCATTCAGAAGAAGGAGCAGAAGGGCGCCGTGGGCAGGTGAGCAGTGTGCTCCTCGTCCCCCTCCCAATCTCCTAAATTCCGCGGGACGATCAGGCCACTGACGCTATGGACGTCTCCATCCTGGTCCTCTGCAGTCCGCTATACATGGCGCCCGAGGTCCTGGCCGAGCAATCGTACAATGAAAAGGCTGATGTGTACAGGTAAATCCGATTGGTGTTGCAGTGCAACTCTTCCTGCCCTATCTCCTAACCAATCGGACCAGTTTCGGAATCATCCTGTGGGAGCTCCTCACCCAGATGATCCCCTACGAAGACAAGGACTTCGAGACCGTCGCCGGTACGATAGCCTTATGGCGCTTCCGCCCCCACCCCCATTACCGTGCGCGGCATGCCTCCCTTCTTGCTTCGCTCACCGGTGCTGCTGCAGATGTGTTCCGGTATGTGGTCAAGCAGCAGAAGCGGCCGACCATGCCCGACTACTGCCCCCCGCGCCTGGCCAAGCTCATCGGGGCCTGCCTCGAACATGACCCCCGCAGGCGGCCCTCCTTCAAGGCCGTCCTCGAAGGCCAAGTGCTCGACCAGAGTAACCGCTTCCCCTTTGACTCCTCCTCCCTCCGCCAATCTCTCGTCTTCCTCGCCACTGACCAGCTGCAAATCAATGATGAATGGAGCACAGTCATCGTGGACGCCATCATTAGCGATGCCAACGCGCAGGCCCGCGAGTTCTGGCTCAAGTCATTCAAAACAAAGGAGGGCAGCATTCGCGACTCGGTGCCCTGGAAGGAGTTCATTAAGGTTCGCTTGCATGTCATGTCCAACAGCAACCGCATTCCACTTGGAAAAAGGGGGCCACCGACACTCTTTATATGTGAAATACACCACCGCAGACCTTAATCAAGTACTGTGGCATTCAACTGCCCAAGAAGACATCGTGGAAGGACTCGCTGATTATTAAGGCCCTTCATCTGGTGCTGGGTACGCTCTCAAAAAGCAGTCGCTGAAGATTCATAGGGGACTGACGACTCCACGGTTACACGCCAGTGCCCAATGCCACCGATTCGATTGGTGGGCAGGTTTCCATCGAAGATTTCAGCAATGCGCTTGAGTGGTTCGGACCTTTCTCCCGTGACGACAGCTTCCCAACCCGGGTCATGGATATCATCAAAATGAAGTACCATTCCTTCCCCACTTCATTTCTTTTCTTAAGTGCGGTATCTCATTTTGCTATCTGCGTTGCGGTCAACTACAGCGGCTTCTTCGGAGACATCACCAGCGAGAACGCTGAACGCCAGATGGCCGGCAAGAAGGTTGGCACTTATATCATTCGCTTCAGCTCCAAGCCTGGCTACTACACTATCACGGCCATGGAGGGCGAGGGACAGCTCAAGCACTACCGGTAGGATTGTCGAACCGCCTCCTTTTCTCTTCTGTAGCCTTCTTCTGATCAGCAATAATGCCAGAATTAAGCACCGAGCTGGTACCGGGTTTGTGATTGGCTCGCATGAGTACGCCTCACTCAAAGAGCTCCTCAAGGCGCGCAAGAAGGATTTGGGACTGAAGGTGCCGTTACCCTTGCGTTGCTTTTCTGCCTGTGCAGTTTTGAGATCTATAGTGACAAAAATTTCACAGAGAGCATTGATGGGGTCTAAATATTCGCAGCTTATCATCGCGCACGAGTCGAACATCGATGCCGACTACGCTCGCTTGGACGGCTAAGAATTCTTCGAAGCTTCCATGTTAGTTACTTGCTTGTATTGGTCAACAATGTTATTATTGGCAAGTTCGTATGGAAATATCAGCTTATTAGCTGCTTTTTCAAACCATAATTTTTTTTCTTGGGCAAAGCAATAAAAGGTGGCGCATTATATGTCGACTATTAAGAGCCGCGAAGTGCAGTTTTCTTTTAGTTCTAGACTCTCTGGTGGCTGGACGCAAGGGGCTGTGCAAGTCTGCCACGAGAAATTGAAGGGCGCGAATTGGGAAGGATAATTGCAAAAGAACAGAGGAGACACTAGGGGGCTACCGCACAAAGCGGTTATCTCGCATACAGAGCGATGTCTCAACGTAGGAAGGGGGGCTTTAATGCCTCCACATTTCTGTTTGGTGATGAGCTGAACATCCCCGAATTGAGGGGTGCCGCAGAAGCCCTTGGCCGCGCAGGCGTTGCAGATGATCTGCTGGGGGCGAGTACCAGAGGCCTCAGCGCAAGTACGCTTAAAAAAATCACTTGAATTTGCTTGATTTATTCGAATTCTTAAACAATTTCTTACTCTTTTCTTTCTTTTCTTGTTTGGCCCACAGTTGCTGGTGATGCTGAAGAAAAGGCTCCTGATGCGGTAGACTATGAGGACATCAGTTCATCTGATTTGGAAGATGAAGAAGAAATCAAAACCGAGATGGAGGTAGAAAAGGAGGACGACGAAGACGCGGCTGTCAAGGCCGACGAGATGGCACGCCAGCTTAAAGCCAAAATGGCTGCTATGACAAAAAACGACGACTACGATGAGGACTACGACGCCGAGTCGACATCGGTTTCCACGGGCGGTTCCCTGCTGGGCACTTCGGCCATCCATACCAATGGCGCGCCGAAGCCGATCGAGAGCCTGCTGGCCAGCGCGCCTCAACCGCCGCTCCAGTTGATCTCAGCAACTGAGCCCGCGCCAGTCGCGGCCACCGAACAGAGCGAAGCGAAGACAGGCTTGGGCTTGGACGACATGGAAAAGATGCTCTTTAGCGAGGATGATGGCGAGGGTACGGCTCAAGTGATCAAACAGAAAGACGATATCACGGACGAAGACACTCAATTTGCCATCGAACCCACCCCGCTGGCTGCTGCTACTGCCAAGACCGAGACCACCCAGTCTGTCCCCGCAGTCGCTCCGCCTGCTACAGCATCTGCTACTGCCGCCGCCGCCTCTGCTGCTTCCGCCAGCGTTCCACCGCCGCCCGACACGGGACCGGTGATTCCGCCGATCATCGCTTCGGTGTTGACCGGCTCGGCGGTGGACCTCACGCCGTCCGTCAAACAGATCTGCAGTTCGCTGTTTAATGGCGTGGATGGACCCATCCTCAAGTTCTCCGAGATTTTCGGCCCGCAGCGTCGTCTGAAGCGTATCCGGCAGCGGCGAGAGGCTGCTCGGGCCCGTGCTGCCAAAGCGGCTGCCGCGGCTTCGTTGTCGGCCTCTGTGGTCGAAGAGGAGGAGGACGAAGAGGAGCTATTCTATAAGCTTAGCTACACGTTCTACCTTCCCAAGGAGGAGGTAGCTGAGGAGGACGAAGAGGAGGAAGCCGGAGAGACGGGCGTCATGGTCGCCACCAAGGTAGCCGACACAGACCTCGACGCCGTGGCCAAGGACGCCACCGCCACAGTGATGACGAAACGACCCAAGAAAAAGCTGCGCGAAGACGTTGGATTCGTACCTGTTCCGTCGCCCGTCCATGAGGCCGTGCAGACGTGGCCGTGGGAGGACGAGATCATCTGGGAGGATGATGACCCCAACAGCGCCCGCTCTTCTTTGTCGGCATCCATCGAACCGCAGAGGGAGGTCGTGGTGATGCTGGCCTCCGTGGCAGATAGCGACGTCGGCGGGAAGACGGCCCCGTGGGGCGCCGCGACTCCCTCTGGGGACAAATCCCCGACCACCGCGAATGAGGCGCCCGAGCCGCCGCCCGGGGTCGTTGTTGAGCCGCGCGAGTGGTCGCTCTTCCCTGTGGTCAACGAGGAACTGGCCGGGTACGCATCAGCCTACCTTTTACACTGGCGCGTATGTCAGTGTCACTAACCAGCCACTTTCTTGATTCGTGCACAAATCAGGGATGACTGGCTGGATGCGGTGATATGGGACGACCGTAAGATACCGCCGGCGGCGGTGAACAATCCGCTGATATTCGATCTGAACGACAAGGAGATGCTGTTCGAGGAGAACGTGAAGAAGCCCGCGGAGGAGGAGGAGCAGGCCGCGGAAGCCGAGGGCGAGAAGAAGGTCGAGCGCCGACGGGGCCGGCGGCCGAAGCGGAAGCTCAGCGAGCTCGCGAGCATCATCGAGGAAGATGTCGAGGAGGACCTCGACCCGTTCAACTACTCACTCGACCGCATCTACCTCAACGCCAGCCGCGCCCTGGCCAAGATCCGGCCCAAGAACATGGGCAAGCCCGTGGTGCAGCACTCGATCCCCGCTCTCAAGCTGTCCTGCTTCAAGACCAACTTCACGCCGGACGAGCTCCGGCTGTTCCACCGCCCACGCACGCGCATGGCGGTATCCCGGAAGATCAAGCTCATCCCCCCGCCCAGGGACCCCTCGCGCCTCCGCAAGCAGAGCGGCACCATTCGGCGCAAGCGGGAGCTCTCGGGCAAGGACGGCCGTGTCATTCTCACCGAGTATCTCGAGGAACGCCCGCCTCTCCTCAGCAACGTGGGCATGGGCACCAAGATTTTGAACTATTACCGGTACGCAACAACATTCCCTCGTCCTCCCCTTGGAGTGGATAATCGTAGTACTGGTGGTTCGGTGACTGATATCCTCGTTCCCCCCCCCTCTAATGAATCTATCTGCAGGAAGAAAGACGTGAACGACATTCCGGCGGATAAGACGAGGGAGGACGGTGACATGGTGTTGCTGGATCAGACGGACGAGTGTCCGTTCCTGGGCGAGGTGCCGACGGGCGACACGGTGCAGATGATGGACAACAACCTGTTCCAGGCGCCCATGGTGCGGCACAACCCGGCCACGACGGACTTCTTGCTGGTGCGGTACAAGGGCAAGTTCTACGTGCGGGAGATATCGGCCATGTACGCGGTGGGCCAGCAGCAGCCGGTGACCGAGGTGCCGGCGCCCAACTCGCGGTCGGCCAACAACTTCATCAAGGCGCGGCTGCAGACGTTCATCTACCGCCTGTTCAAGAAGCGGGCGAATCAGCAGCGCGTGCGGATATCGGATATCTGCAGCGCGTTCCCGAGCCACTCGGAGACGTCCATCCGCAAGCGCCTCAAAGACTGCTCCGACTTTCAGCGCGGAGGCGACGACAGCGGCTGGTGGACGCTCAAGAAGGACTTTGAGATGCCCAGCGAGGAGGATCTGCGGGCCATGCTCACCCCCGAGACCGTCTGTGCCTACGAGAGCATGCTCGCCGGCCAGCAGCGGCTGCAGGACGTGGGCATCGAGCACACCTTCAGCGCCAACGGGCTCGCGCAGGCCGCGGCCCAGCTCGAGAGCGAGAGCGGGCAGCGCTTGAGGCAGGCGCTGCGGTTCGTGAAGGAGGAGATCTACCTGGCGCCGTGGAACACCACCAGCAACTTCCTCAGCGTCCAGAACGGCAAGGGCCAGCTGCAGCTCACCGGCCTGGGCGACCCGACCGGCACCGGCGCGGGCTTCAGCTACCTGCGCGTTCCGCAGAAGGTGCAGGCGCAGCAGAAGAAGGCCCAGGTGCCCAAGGCCGCCGTGACCGGCACCGATGCCGATCTGCGTAAGCTGTCCCTCAAGAACTCGCGCCTCGTGCTGCTCAGCTTCGGCGTCTCCGAGGAGGTCATCGAGAAGCTCGGCCGCTGGGAGCGAATCGACCTCGTGCGCGAGAAGTCCAGCGCCGCCGCCGCTGGCTCCGGCGACGACCCGAGCCTCACCAAGTTCGCGCGCGGCCGCCGCTTCAACTTCCAGCAGCAGCAACAGCTCTACAAGGACGAGTGCGCGCGCATATTCGAGCGGCAGCTCTCCTTCCTGTCCGAGCCCGAGCCCGACGACGTCTCCGATGACGAGGACCTCATCGACCTTCAGGACGACATCGAACTGCAGGACTTCGCCGGCGAGATGGAACGCGAGCTCGAGGCCCTCTTCGGGGAAGACTCCAACTCCGAAGCCCCCGAACTCCCGCCTGCCAAGCCCGCGCGCGCCGCGCGCGTGCTCGGTCGCAAGAGGACGCTCGCCCAGCAGGAGGCCGATGACGAGGAGGCCGAGCGCCGCGAGCTGCAGAAGTTCATGGAGGAGGCTCGCGAGAAGAAGCGGGAGGAGGCGCTCCTCGCCTCGGCCGCCGCTGCCACCCCGCTGGGCGCACGCGCGGCCTCTGCTGCCTCCACCCCCATCGGAACCACCAAGCCGCCCACGCCGGCCCTCACGGTGAGCCCGCCTGCGGCAGAGACAAAGGCGCAGGCCAAAGAGCCGTTCTCGCCGTACGACGCCGAGACGTCGCTGGATGGGCAACCGACCCCAACGTTGCCCGGGTCATCGCCCGCCGCGACACCAACGGCGGCGGCAGCGGCGGAAGGCTTGCTAGAGAAGAAGCCGAAGAAGGTCATCAGGCGCACGGTGACGAAAAAGGGCCCGGACGGGCAGCCGATCAAGGTGGTGGAGATCATTCGCGACCCCAAGCTTGTGGAGGAATTCTTAAAGAAGTCGAAGGCGAACAAGAAGAACCGGCCCAAGCTCACGGCCGAGGAGGAGGCCGAGAAGCTGCGCGTGCGTAAGGAGAAGCGCCGCCTGCAGGAGCAGCTCCGGCGTCTCAAGAAGAAGCGCGAGCGGCAGCGCATATTGGCCGAGCGGCTGGCGGAGGGCAACCGCGACGGGACGCTGTCGGCGTCGGAGGGCACCAACAACCAATTGGTGTGCGGCGCGTGTGGCATGGTAGGACACATGCGGACCAATCAGAACTGTCCGTACTATAGCGAGGACCAATCGTATGCCGTCTCTACTCGCACCCCGTCCACGCGCAGAGGCAAGAAGCGGCGAAAGAAGGCCGACTACGACGATGACGATGAGGACGAGGCCGACTTCGACCTCGAACCCGACGAATTCGACGACGAGATCGAGGCCCTCGAAGACCTTCTCGCCGAGGAGGAGGCCGCGGCCTCTTCCGTCACGACCCCCACGCCCCCCAAGGTCCCGACCCTCCCGGCCGGCCTCGTCAAGGTGGAGGGAACGAAGCTCCGCTTCCCCAAGCTCGTCCTCGCCGCCGTCACGCCCGCTGCCAGCGCCAGCACATCCGCCAGCACTGGAGCGAGCATCCCCGCTCCAGCCCCCGCACCCGCCCCCTCCTCTTCCATCCCCACCTCTCCCTCCGCTCCCGTCGCCGCCCCTCCTGCCACGACACCGCCGGCCACCGCCGCGACGCCCGCTACGGCACCGTCCGCCGAGGGCAGTGCAAGCAGGCGTCCCAGCAAGCGACCCAAGACCGAACCGCAGCCCAGCACCCCCGCCCCCGTGCCCGTCTCTGCCCCTGCCCCTGCGCCGGTGCCAGCGAGCGCGTCCAGCACACCATCCGCGGCGGCGCAGCTGATGACGAGCCCCGGGGACAGCAGCAACGGGGGGCAGGAGAAGAAGCTCATTCTGCGCATCAGCAAGAAGGACCTGCCGCCGGGGGCGCTCACACGCAAGCGGCCGGCCTCGACAGAGCTGTCGGAGCCGAACTACATGCTCACCCCGCCTAACAAGGTCGCGCGCACGCGACGCAAGAGCGGGCGCGGGGCAGGTGTGGACCTGGCGGCCATCTTCGAGAAGGCCGTGCTGCGCGCGAAGAGCTACGAGTTGTCGGCGGCCTTCCTGAAGCCCGTGAGCACCAAGGAGGCCCCCGACTACTACAGATACATCAAGCGGCCCATGGACCTCGGCACCATTCACGAGAAGGTCAAGGCATACAAATATCTCTCTCAGGTAACCTCTCTCTCTCTCTCTCTCTCCCCCCCAATCATCGCCCTCCCTTCCCCCCCTTTGAACAAACCCTCACCAATGCGACAACAGAGCTCGTTCCTGGCGGACATGAAGCTGATGGTGGCCAACTGCCACAAGTACTGCGAGACCCGATACCCGCACCTGCCGCCCATCGCGGACACCCTCCTCAAGATCTGCATGGAGGCCCTTCGCGAGAACGAGGCCGAGATCCAGGAGCTCGAAGAGCTCATCGGCGCTCAGGTGCGACCGATTCTCGGTGAACGACCCGCGCTCCGCTCGGCTCACTCCTCTCTTTAGGGCGCGGAGGCCATGGAGGAAACACCCGCCCCAGCACGCCCGCGGTCTGCCGGAGGCAGCAGCAGCAGCAGGGCGGCTTCGATGTCTGCAGCAGCGACCGCACAGTCGACGCCCTACGCGCCCAGGGCCTCCGCGTCGTCAAGGTCGGGTGAGCATAGGTCTTCCTCGTCATCGCGGCCTAGGGGGACGTCCAAGTCCAGCACGCCGTCGTCGTCGCTGCCCACGTCCCCCTCAGCATCGTTCCACTTCAGCACTTCGACACCGGCGTCGCCGGTCGCAGTGCCTCGCGCGACGTCAACGACAGGGTCAACCAAAGTCAAAATCAAGTTGCCCTCGCGTCATCTCCGCAAGGAGGACTAGTGGTTTATATCTAATGGAGGATCTTTGGACGGCACAAGAAAGAACGAAAGATGTTTTGTAGAGCTGTACAAAAAAAAAAGCATATTTGTGACATCACATCGGTGCGGACACCGCGCTTTGCAGTTCCGCCTTGTCCTCTTTCCTCTGTTGGTTGTACTCGGCCAGTTTTTCTGTTGAAAGTTTGGGGGGTGTGATGAGAAGTAAAGGAGAAAAGAAATAACTCTAACGAACCCAAGTCAATGCTTGAACTGTTGCTGTCATCCTGATCTGTGTCATCGGTTTGCAGCCACGAATGCTTAAGAATCTGCTCTGCAGTAAGCCGGCCAGCGGGATCCTTGACCAGCAGTTTTCGGATGAGATCCTTGGCTGCCCACGGAAGGTATGGTAAGCAAGGGGGGGGGGTTCAACACAAGTACAGACTGACCGGATTCAGAGATGTTTTGCCACCGAGGATCGTTGAAGTCGTAATGACAAGCAATTATCTTCTTGAACAGCTCAGGGTTGGTCTTCGCGAAAAAGGGAGGATATCCGCAGAGTCTGATTCGTTGGTTAAGACGGACCAAAGCCACAAGAAAAGGGTAGCATACAGTATATACAAAATCACTCCCAGACTCCATATATCAACTCCCTTGTCATAGTGGTCTTCAGTCAAAATTTCGGGAGCTGTTTATGTGATCAGTACTGGGTGGCAGAATAAGGCGGGCAAGGATACCTACCAACGTAATTAGGTGATCCGCAACTGGTGCGCAGAGTGCTTTCATCAAATGCCTTGGAGAAGCCGAAATCGGCTATCTTAACGATCTCCTCCCCTTCATCATCATTCGCAGAGAGGATGTTTTCTGGTTTCAGATCCCTGCGGAACGGAAGGAAGTGTGACATCAGTCTTTTGTCGTACCCTTCTGCCTGAGTCATTCTTTACCTGTGAGCTATTCCCTTGTTGTGGAGATATTCCACCCCCGATACGATCTGCCTGAATATATTGGCTGCGTTGCGCTCAGAATAGCGGCCGCGCTGCACGATCTTTTCGAAGAGCTCGCCTCCCTTCATATACTCCATAACCATGAAAAACCACTTGTCGTCCTCGAATATTTCGAGGAGCTTCAGCACGTTGGGGTGGTCGACATGAAGCATGTTGTCTATCTCCCTATTGGTCCTATCGTTACAACGGAACCCTCCTATATCCAGGGATATTCGGTTACCTTCTCAGAAGTTTGATGTTGCGTCCCTTCTCCATAATCCGCTTCTCTATACATTTAACAGCATACCGTTTGTTCGTTTCTTTGGAGCACACTTCGTACACTGTAGAATAACCGCCCCTGCGTAAGGATGAAGCGTGAGTTTCTGGTGAAGTGAGGAAAAGGTCAACTTAGAGCTTCCAACCGGCCAATCAACGGTCCCACGTAGTAATAGTCGAGGAACTGACCACCGCGTACATTGTCTGCTATTGCTTTCTTCTCATCTTCCAGTGTTGGCGCTATACAACCGCTTTTCTTGCCTGAACCCTTGCGGGAGTCTGTCCCTGCTTTTTTGAGCTTATCTTCACCCTTGTCCTCTCCACCAGTCTGTTCGGCTCGGTCGTGCTCAGCATGGTTGGGTTTCGAGCTTTCCTTGTCTCTCTTCTTACTTCCCTTCACTCCCTCGCCGTCCCCACGGTCCTCTGGTTTCGACCGGCAGCCCCCCATCTCCCCCAAGACTAGGCACTCTTCTTCCTCAGTGTCTCACGTTTGCGTACAACTACACGAAAAGTTATTTGTCGACACTTCGCAGTGTCCCACAGTGTCGACTGTCCATCTTTTCCTCAGGCTGGAGGAGCGTCGCCAGGACAGTGACGACCTCGCTTATCGCCGGTCGATCCTCGGCTTGATGTCTGAGGCACGTTTCAAACAACCGCCGCAGTCCCCTGCCTGCGTTCTTTCGTCTCTTCTTCTCCTCCTTCGTGCTACGGCTGCCGGCGGCGTGCTGAAGCAAGACAAGGTCACCCGAGTCGAGCGACAACGACCCTTCGCGCACACCCTCCACCACTCTGTTGTTCGTCATATCGCCATAAGGCCCTGAAGGAAACGCCTCTCAGCCTCTAGGGCGGATAGAAGGGAAGGAAAGAAGCGTACGCTTGCGTGCAAAGAGGCTGTAAATCAACACTCCGAACGACCAGACGTCGGACTGCACGCGTTTTGAGAGAGGGTTGAACCGACGGGGCCTTACGTTGGAGGGACGGTACCTTGGTCGAGTACTCGGCATTGTCGGAGGCAAGCGATTCGGGCGCCGAGATGCGTACGGGCAGATTGGAGGTCTGCTTGGGAACCACACACCGGCCGTCCGCGTCCATCCGTCGCGAGAACCCAAAGTCGGTGATTCTGAGAGAAGCCTTGTTGTTAGAATTACATATATATATATATATACACCTATCTATTTAAATGGGTAATGTTACGGAGGTTTTCTGCTTCTTACTTGGCTCTCAGCCGATGACTGTCGCCGTCCTCATGGCATAAAAGCACGTTACGCGCGGCGCAGTCGCACCATATGAACCCCTCGGCGTGGAGATGGGCGATCCCGTGCGCCACGTCGAGCAGGAGGGACACGCCCTGATGCCACCACTCGAGACTGTCAACGGGAAAAGCGTCGGGCGACATGAGGTAGGCCTCCAGCGACCCCATAGGCAACAGATCGGTGAGCACCGCTGGGAGGCCCAGAACCACTCCTCGGAAGCTCACTATGCGGCTGTGCATGGAAAGGTTTAACATGGTCACACGTAACTGGATAAATAAACTGCCATGAAATGGATAATTTAATTAGGGGAGGGGGGGGGTGCCTGTGGGGGCGCACGCGAAACCACACCCCAAGCTCGCGGTAAAGGGCAGAGGGGGGCAGTAGGCGCTTCAGGACGAGCAGGTCACCGCGCCACCTCACTACAGTTATCTGCTCCGTGAACTTGGTGCAGGGCATGGACGGCCCTTCCTCGAGCTCAGACTCCCCCACCTGCCAGTAACTAATGAGACGCCCAAATGTGGCGCCTTCTTCTTTGGGCCACTGCGCAACCTCCAAGGCATCGGTTGTTGTATGGGGTGTCCCCTTCACGGTCGCATTGCCCATTCTAAAGGAGAAGCCTTTAGAGCGTTTTCTTTTCTTTTCCAATTTAGCCACCACAAAAAAAGATTGTTACGAATTGAGGGTCACCGAATTTACTTCTTAATTCGACCAAGCCTGTGCTTAGAGGTCCACACCAAAGTTGGTCCGAGCACATGCGCGAAGATTCGCGGCGGGGCGAGAGCACTTCGCGTCACCGCCCTCAGCAAGGCACTCCGCAAGAGCGCGCACCTCCTTACCACAGGTAGCGATGAGCTCATTGCTCTCCTTCGTGAAGCAGGCAGTCACATCTTGGGCGCTGGCCTTGTTCTCCTCTCGGGCCTTGATGGTCTCAGCGCAACGCTGGCTGGCAAAGCCAAAAGAGGCAGCAGCAGTGAAAGGATCCCCGGACATCTTCGATCTTTTGCGGTTTATGGCGGCAATTGCTGAAGCGTGTGTCGTCAACTCAAAATACCGGTAATCCCGACGGGTTCACGTGAAACTCGCTGACTCTTCCTGGGTTGGCAGTCATTTATTGGGTAGGTCTCCTACACAAGGGCGACCTTGCCCAGCACCTTCTCCTTAAGCGCTGTGTCTTCCTTCCAGTTATCGGTGAAGAGGGTCGTAAACACGATATTGAAGAAGTCCGGGTCGTAGTTCACGGCGCGCTTGCAGTCCGGCGTGAAGTTCATCTCAAGAAGCACAGGGTTCATGTGCTCATCTAGCATGAGATCAGCACCGTACATGCCGCGGCATTGATTGCGCACATCTATTTGCTCGTTGCTCTCGTTGAGTGGCGCCAGCAGACCGTGCCACTTGTCCGTGGAGGCCTGAGTGGCGGCAACAAACACGTCACGGAACATGTCGTTGATCTTTGGCTGCACATCGCGCGCCCACTCCACGGATGGGTGCTCGGACTCGAAGGTTTTGATGAAGTTCGTGTAGAGGATCTGCTCCATATCGTACGTCGAGTAGTTCATCACCTGCAATGGGCATTAGCCATCTCGTAAATCAAGTAAAGAGCGCAATGGAGGGTCGGACCGTGAAGTGCTTCTCGTAATCATCAAAGTGGTCAAGCGAAAAGGGCTTGTTGGCGGCACGAATCCAGAACATGCGATACACGTACATCTCAAGCGGCTGCAGCGAACGGACCATGACGATGTACCGCAGGTCAAATTTGCGTCCCTTGTATAGAGCCGGGCGGCTCAGATACTTGCTAGCAATCTTCGGCCCCGTCTCGATTGACCTTTGATATGCATTGAGGTGGAGAGGTGAGCTCGTGTCTTTGCTTGGCGGTCGCAGCATGGAGAAAATGCGGACCTGATGATCGGTGCCAAGGCATCAGTTACAAAGATCTCAAGACCTCGGCTCTTATTCCAGGGCTTGACAATCCACAGGTTGTCCACCTGTAACCCACACAAGGATCTATCTGTCGGAGAGCGAATGCCAANAAGGGGGGGGGGGATAATGAAGGCACAAATGGCTTAACCTGCGAGTCGCCGCTCTCCTTCTGTTCCTCAACCTCCCGCCAATGGGCGATGAAGTGAGGCAGCTGAGTGTTGAGGTTGTAGGTGGTGGGTAGCCAGCTGCACGTCTCACCCCAGCACCTGAGCACGGTCTCAACAAGCTTGTGCTTGTAGGTGACACACATCTCGTTAGGGTACTGGTTCACCAACTGCTTGCTATCGCGCAGCAGGTCCTGAATGTCGCCCACGTCATCGCTGAACCAGAGCACGTCCGCGTCCTGTAGCCCATGGAAGGCTTATCGATACCCGGCCATTCGTCCCTCCCTCGTTGTACTCCAAGGCGGGACTTCTTACCTTGGCTTCGTCCACCGCGGCGAAGCGGTCCCACGTGAGCGCCTTCTTAACGAACTCAGTGTCGGAAAACACCTTCAGAGGCGCACTGGACGAGGGACGGAGGGGGGGAGGGTTAAAAGTCTTCGGGCAGAGGCCTGGATTAGTGCAGGTATACCCCGAAGCAGCCCGGCCGGGAACCTGCTGGGGCGGGGGGCGGGAGAGCGGCACGACGGAGCCGATGGTCTTTCGGTGCCTCTCGAGGGCGTCCCTGAACATCTCGGCGTACTCTTCGCCCTCATCTATGCCAAAGGCCACGCCGCGGGCGGCGCGCTGGAGCGGGCCCTTCACGTTCTCCAGGAAATCGCGCGTGATGATGTCGCCAGGTTCGATATCTTGGGAGGGCCACATAATCGAGTAAGAGATGCCTCGAGCATTGTAGAAGAACGGAACGCAGCGAACGTTGGGCCTGGCGAGCTCCTCCTCCCCCTCCTCTTCCTCCCCCTCCTCTTCTTCTCCTTCGTGCTTGCTCTCCTTGGCGGGCTCCTCCTGCGGAGTGTCGCAGTGGGTAACTCTCGAACCCACCTCGTCCATCATATCTGCATGGTTATGCATGGATCAGAACCCTCGTTCAAGCTTGAACAGCGAGAAAGGGGAAAGCGAAGAGCCAAGGGAATTTTGAGAGGGAAGAAGACGTACACCAGACGGGCGTGCCTTCCCTGTCTTCATCGTTCAGGCGCACGCGGTAAGTCTGGTTGAGCTTCCACATGCCCGCCCACACCTTTTCGACCAGTGCCTCCTTGTCGCCACCCTCCTCGGGTTCGATGCTCAGGATCGCACACATGCGCTCCAGCAAGTTGGGCACCGTTCGCAGCTGCATCACCAATACGCATACGTTCAATTACCACCGAGATGTAGACATAGCTACTAATGATAATCATAATAAATAATTAAAATAAATAATAATGCGAGGCTTGCCTGGTTCCTTGAGTTATCGATTGTGGTGGTCCAGAAATGATCGACCAGAAAAACGTCAGAGTTGGCAGCAAGCCCGCCCTCGAGCTCGTCGTTGAGCATCAACAGCATGTTGCCGTCCTCGTCCACCGCGAACTGGAAGTAGTTGCCCGAGTCGAAGACCTCGCCCT
Organism: Acanthamoeba culbertsoni; assembly: GCA_000826265.1. Taxonomy (NCBI): domain Eukaryota; phylum Discosea; order Longamoebia; family Acanthamoebidae; genus Acanthamoeba; species Acanthamoeba culbertsoni. The sequence goes on from CDFF01071699.1 coordinate 81,381, forward strand.
TGACCTGCGCGTCGCGAATCGATCCGATTAGCCACCGATTCATGCGAGCGAGAGTTCCACGTCATGGCGGGTGTCGATCGTACCTTCTTGTGCAGTTTGCGCCACAGGCTGTCGGGCACGCGCATGTCCTGCAGCTGCTGCTGGTGGGCTTGCAGGAAGAGTGTGAAGTCGAGCACGTCGGCCGGAATCTCGCAGCCGCGCGCCATGTAGTCGAGAGGGGTCGATGACTCCTCATCGAACTCTTCCTTGATCTTGGCCTGCACATGAGCCCACCTCTCCTCGGCCCTGCATTGTTCATTCAACGATCATAAGTTGTGTATTTTGTTTGTTTTCGTTTTTCGTTTTTTTTGATTGATTGATTGATTGATTGATTGCTCTATGGGTGATGTAGTACTTTGGGTGCTCGTTGATCGGCTCGCCGTGCGGAACGAACCAGCCCCGCGAATGAGCGATGCTCTCCATTTCCTTGCCGGTTACCTTTCCGTATTTCTTCTCGAAGAACTGCTTCCCCTTGGCCTCGTGCTTGGACTTCAGGCTGGAGTGCAGCAGACTGTTCATCTGCTCCACGCCCTTGAAGAGGTGAAGGTAGGAATGATACTCTCTCTTTTCCTGCTCACGGGGTACATTATCAGCCATATGGGAAACAATTGCTGCTGACTTCGAAGTCAATCTGGATTAAGTACCTCGTCCTCTTCGGCATCGGCGTCGGACTGCTGGCGATAGTCATAGGCGAGTACGCACACATGGGGAAAGTAAAGCGCTTCGAATGCCACGCTTGAATCCAAGTCGGTCAGAATCTGTGAAATAAATAAGCTATTTCCAGAGAAAGTAAAATAATGATGTGCAGCTAACTTAGAGAACACAACACAACACAACACAACAACAATTCGGAGGTAGCGAATTTAGTACAGCGTCCGCGGCCTCTATAAACGGAAGAACATTGTATTCTGTCTCGGATGCGGTCTGGAAGTTGTCCTGAAGCAGCTTGATATTCTCGCGTTCGATGTCAGACAGGGAGTGAAGCGGGTGAGACACCGCCTCTCCGTTCGGCTGCTCCTTGTAGCTGAAGAAGCAGTATCCGTGCAGCTTGACCAAGAAATGGAACTTGTCGCCCTGCATGTGGACCCACAGTCAGAGATGAATCAGTAAACTGAGTAAAGTTGAGCAAGAGGCATGAGGAAGGGCTCACTTCAGTGGCCTGCAGCTTGATCAGAGCCTCGATGAAAGTGCGAGTGGTGAGGAAGCTCTTGGTGTAGACGGAAGGCGATATGAGTATCACCTTCTTGCCTGCCTCATGGGCGGCAGTGAGGCCGTACTTTGCCGACAAGTGGTCTTTGGTGTAGGGAAGGGTCCTGATGGCGAAGACACGTCATCAGCAGTAGCGGACTTTGAGGAGGGATCAGAGGCAATACATACTTAGTAAAGTAACGGGTGAAGAAGAGTGGGATTTGGTGCTCTTTTACGGAGCAGCTGTCACACCCGTACATGCAGTGACCAAGCGGCAGGACGTCCACCAGAGTAGCAGGGAACTGAGCCTGCATTACCTCTACAAACCGCGCTGGGTAAGCCCAGCTCGCCTACGGAGAAGGAAGGAAGGGGACGTACTAAAGAAGCGAAGCTGCGAGCGGGCAAAGGGATAGTTGGTAGATGCCGTAAGGACCACCACTACGCGGCGACCGGCCTCCTCGTCCCGCACCAGCTGATGGTAGATCTCTGCTTCGGTGAAGGAAAACAGCTCGGCGTTCGGCCAGCGACTTCGGTCGCCGAACTCTTCACTCATCTTCTCTTTTTCGGTGTTCCACTCATAAACGAACTATACCAACGAACATGTTTGTACACGTACGCCAAAGACGGGGGGCATAAAAAGAAGCGTACAAGCTTGCCCGGCATATGCTGTAGGAACACAGCGATGTTTTCCATCTGCCCAGATTAAATTGTTCAGATCCAGATTTGGTGACCAAATTTTGTAAGCAAGTATTAAAACGACATGCCTGCGCATAATTGGTGTGAATGGGTATGTAGCAGGTGAAGTTAGAGAACGAAACATCGGAAGATTGCGTCATCTTGTTCCCGCTACGGTACACCTATCATACACACTATTTCTTTGTGCATTTTCTTACCTGCACTTTCAACCGGTAATTTCGGAGAACCGGTCGTCAGGGGAAAGGGCATTGGCTGCCAGCTGTGGCCGTTGTCTGTTTCGTGCCTGGTAAAACTGGACGACCGCGGTAGCACTCAAGCCAGTTCGCTTCTGTGATCCTTGGCGGCCTCTTCTCATCAGCTGTCTCCTTCGAGGAAACGACCATTTTTTCTCTTTTGAGTTTATCAAACTACCATTGCCTTTTTTCCCCCCTCCATCAGCTCGATGTGGCCATTCAGCAGAAAGAAGAAGGGTAAATCAAGACTGTTGCGCGTAATGCGTGTGATCCACCATTAAGTTTGTTCTTTGCCTTCCTCTCTCCTCCAGGTTCCGACCAAGTGGTCCCTGCACCCAGCGTGAGTTCCCCTTATAACATTAAGCATCAAGTGCATGTGGACTTCAACTCCGACAACGGCTACAGGGTTAGGCTTGATGGCCCCTTTTAGCACCTGTAGTCCGCCTTACATTTCCACTTTTTTAGGGTCTGCCCAAAGAATGGGAGGAGATGCTTAAAGTAAACAACATTACCAAGGACGACGTTCTCCAAAATCCTGACCTTGTGCTGGATGTGCTTGAGTTCACGCACAACCAAATCAAGAAAGCCGAGGAAGACGCCAAATCCTCTAACGAGGCCCTTCCTCCTGAGAAGGCCATCACCTTGAGTACGTGTTTTTTCCCCCGTTTTATTTGGAAATGGGGATGTTTTTCCCCACTCTATGCTGACGCTGACCCCCCCCCCGCTGGATAGATGACTTGGTGAGCAAAGATGATCCCACCAAACTGTACCTTAACCCCACAAAGATTGGTGAGGGTGCCGCTGGCGAAGTGTTCCTCGCCACTGACTCCAAGACCAACGAGCAGGTACGCCTATTCTTCACAAACAAACATCCCCCCGTTACTTGTTCGTTGAGTCTTACCTCTCCCCCTCCTCTCTCTCTCTCTCTCTCTCTCTGTTCAGATTGCTATCAAGAAGATGCCTCTCAATGCTCAAAACATCAAGCTCCTCACTTCCGAGATTCACATTATGAAGGAGAGCACCCACCCCAACGTCGTGCGCTACCTGGACAGCTTCAGGGTTGAGGACAAGCTCTGGGTATAGTGTGCCTTGCCTTCGTCACCGCCACTGAAACGACGGAGTTACTTATATCTTTCATCTTACATCCGCGATTGCCTTCATTGATTCAATTAGGTGGCTATGGAGTTCATGGGCGGTGGCTGCCTCACGGAGATCCTGGAGCAGTTCGAGGATGTTCAGATGAACGAGGGCCACATCGCTTGGGTGTGCCAGGAGACCCTCAAGGGCCTCGCCTACATCCACAGCCTGCACAGAATCCACAGAGACATCAAGAGCGACAACATTCTTCTGGGCTCGCGAGGAGAAGTCAAGATCGGTACGCTCAGAAAGCCTCAGGTCTCGTCCGCTTGGCGTGTAACCTTTCGTCTGCGAAACAGCCGATTTCGGTTATGCTGCCCAGCTTACGCAGCAGAAGAACAAACGTCAGACGATCGTGGGTACTCCCTATTGGATGGGTAAGTCCCCCCCCCTCCCAAGTGTCATTGGCGCCAAACCAGGCTCAAGGCTGACTGCGATTTGTACAGCTCCCGAGCTCATCCGTGGTCAGGAGTACGATACCAAGGTCGACATTTGGTCGCTGGGTATCATGATCATGGAGATGGCTGAGGGCGAGCCCCCCTACATGGAGTTCCCCCCTCTCAGGGCGCTCTTCTTGATCACGACCAAGGGCATCCCCGACCTCAAGGAGCCGTCCAAGTGGTCTCAGAACTTCCAGAACTTCGTCTCCCTGTGCCTTGAAAAGGATCCCAGCCAGAGGCCCGATGCCAATGAACTGCTCAAGGTACCACCATTTGATGCACCTTAAGCGCCTTTCCGCCCACGCACTAACCCCCTGCTACACAATCCCAGCATCCGTTCATGAAGTCAGCGACAGGGGGCAAGGGGCTGGTGGAGGTCATTGAAGCTGCAAAGAAGGCTGCTGCCAAGAACAACGAACTGCTCGAGTAAAGGCAGCACCTGGAGTGCGTGGAGGCTACGTCGGCAAAGGACGGTGGCCAGTAACCAACGGTGATCTTGTTAGCATTCAATTGCTGGCGAACAGGGGAGGGTAGTATTAGAGAGGTGGCTGGCCGGTTTGTGGATGACGAGGAAGAAATGGAAGTGGTTAAACGTAGGGGATCCGCCAGCGCCGCGCTTGTATACTGTAAAAACAAGAATCCAACAACTCTAAGCACGTCTCTGTCTACGAAAATTGCTTTCTCCTTACCTTTTTGGAAGGCAGATTGCCAAAGAGAAATGCCAAACCCCACGCGAGCATTTGTCGGACATGAGCGAGCCATCCACGCACGTCACATCTTCAACAAACGAGGGATCATCCAGTGCTAGCACAGCAACGACTGGACTGCCCAAAAAGGGAGATACTTCGAAACGAAAGCGCAAGCTCTCAGTCTCCAGGCATCGTTTGACTGTAGGGCCAGGAGATCAGCAGCAGAGAAATACGAGTGAAGCACCCGCCCAAGAAAATGCGTCAAACTTGCCCGCTGAAGAGGTCGATGATCTTACAGACGACGAGGAGTATTCTTCTGAAGAAGAGAATGTTAGTGTCGGTACGTTCAGTTGTGGATACTGGCCGGGTATGGTGTGTGTGCTCACCAGCAATAGAGGGAAAAACTGTCGTCCGTCGCTGTAGGACAAGATCCCTTGTTAACAGAGCTTCCCTGCCATCACCTGTCGCCCTAATGGGCCAGTTGCAACTGCGAAAGGAAGGGCTAACCCTGAGGCGTTGGCAAAACTATTACTTTCATCTCCATTACCCGTACCTGCTCTACTACACCTCGCAAAGCAAGTTGCAGTACGCTCTCCTGCTGTCCTAAACTCCCCCCCTCAACAGGCAAGAGTAACAAGAAAACAGTAAGGCATCAATCGGCTGGGAAGTACAGCCCAAAGGAAGCTTCTCGGTGCGGGGGGCCTGCATGGTTAGCCAGGATATTGATCCCAAGGATCCTCGATCCCGCCAACGATTTAGGTAGAAGTATGACACGGAAGGATAGCCCATAAATCTGACGCGATTCCGCCACTAGAGTGCATAATGGAAAAAAGACATGGATCCTAGAAGCCGCTGATGAAGACCAGTGCAAGAAGTGGGTCGCCTCGTTGAAAAGCTGCATCTATTACGCTAATCCCGCCAAGCAGGAGGGTGGAGTAACCTATGCTGTTTATGTACGACCAACCATCAGTACAACGGATTACTTAGGCTAACTTGGCTATTTCTCAGTTGGGAGCCTGCCGAGATGTCAAGTACAGGCTAACTTTGGATATCTCCAGCGTCACCTTGCGCAAGGACAACGGAGAGTTAGTGTGGGTGAGAAAGTACGATGAGCTGACTGAAATCTCAGTACCGGACTCATCCAAAGCCAAGGACATCACCCTCAACTTCGGAAATTCTGGGGAGGTTGAGATCAACACGGTCGCAGTTCCCAGCAAGGCCATCTATACGTGTATATCAGGGTTGGTTGATGCGGAAGAACAACTGGAGGACTAACAACCAATGGGTCTGTACGGAAACAGCGGTACTCCCCGTTTTGGTTAGTGCGCCAAATAAAAGAAATTCTGTCGACAAGGGACAAAAGGGAAATCGGTGTATCCAGCAGCAGTATTCGAGGATGTACGGACGTGGGAGTGTCTCAGAGAGAGCTCGTCGTATTCATAGGCAACTACAATGGCGCAAGGCTCGAGGAGCTGACCATAGTTACGCTCTAGAAATTGGAAAACATAAGATTGAGGCTCTCCAAACCCCGTGTGGCGAACTTAAGGGACTTGGGACAGGAGCTATTGTATGGGATTGTGCTGTGGTTCTCTCCAAGTTGCTTACCCCACAACGAAAATCAAATAGCTATACGAAACTTACCAAATACGACCAGGTACTTGGAGAAGAATCTCACCACTTTCCAGCCACCTCCCTCCTCCATTGTGGAACTAGGAAGCGGCAACGGCCTTTTGGGCATGGTTTGCGCCCTCTTTTTTGGTACCTCCTTCTCATGTGCCACATACTTCCTTTACTTTCCTCATGCCCTCTCTAGAGAATGCAAAAGTTGTGGTCACCGAGCAGGCTCCACTTCTTCCGCTTATTCACCAAAACATTCAACACAATGAAGGTAGCAGAACGGTCTTCTCGAAGCTTTTAACATTGCAGATGGTTGAACGTGATCGTCGCAGCCAATCTCCCAAGAGTCAAAGCCGTTGAAGTTGAGGAGTACAACTGGGGTGATCGCAATCACAAACTTGAGACGGTGGATAGCTTTCTCTTGGAGCCAACATAAGCAGCTGGAGGTCTCATCGCAGACGGTTTATCACTTATACACTATAGGCCGATATCTCCTGGATTGTGGTCAGTGACTGTGTGTTCGATAAGGCACCCTACAATCTCCTTATTGAGAGCCTGTGCCTACTCTGCGGACCCAACACCAAAATACTCCTATCAATCGAGCATCGCAACCACAAAAATGGTAATTCCTATCCAGAAAGCCAACTGGCCATTCTTATTCAAAACAATAATCCAAAACCAGAGAAACAACTAACATTTAATTTTCGTGAAAATACATCAACAACAATGCAGAGGACTTGTTCTGGCAGGAAATCCAAAGCAAACAATTTATTGTGGAGACAATCAATCGGGAAAGTCTCGATGAAGACTTTTGTGCTGATGACATTGATGTGTATTTCCTTTCCCTGCCAATTGCTGCTTGTGCCTCTTGATGGCCAGGGAGAGAACAGACGTTCAAATGCCCATGCGCAAACAGGTTTTTTTGTTTAATTATTATTTTACGGAAAGCCAAAAAGATAATAAAGCCACAAATTCTTTTCCCGAAGGTTTTTCCTTTCCTCCTTTGGATGGCCAGAATTCTGTACGAGATGGACGCACCTTCGCCTCGAATTGCTGCGAATGAAGGCGAAGGAAACGTGTTTGGTTGTTTGCCCAATGAAATAGCCCTGCATGTGCTATCTTACTTGCGACCAAGAGAAGTGTGCGTCGTCGCTGCGCTAAGTCGCCACTGGCACAAACTGTCTCTCGACTCAGCACTATGGCGCTCGCTCTACCTGCGCAGCGAGATGTATCAGAGGGAACTGCGCAGACGATTGCTTCTGCACACCATGCAAGGAACAAGTTGCAATCTAGGTAAGTTAAGCTTTGCTTGTGAGGGGAAGGAGCTTCGGTGACTTACCTTTTTGGCCAGATAGAGGAGGTCAGGACTGGCGTGAGACCTTCATGGAGGGATGCAGAGTGAAGCGACGGTGGCTTTCTGGGGCATACAAGGCGCAAAGCACGGTTACCTTGCCCAGCGCTGTGTACGCGCTCAAGTTCGACAACGACAGGGTCGTCTGCGGCACCCAGGATTCGCACATCCATATCTACAATCGCAAGACGTGGACTAAAACGCTTACTCTTTCCGGCCACCGAGACTGGGTGGGAGCCGTGCAGTACGATGATGAGAAGGTGCGTTAAATGACATGAATAGCCTTCCCATGCATGCGATTTAAAGCATCTCCAGATTGTGAGCTGTTCAGGCGATATGCAAGTGCGTGTGTGGTCTTGGGAAGGACAATGCATCAACAAGATAAAGGGTCACACGGGATGGGTGAAGCGACTGCAGGTGAGCCATTCTCATCATTGAGTGCCTCTTCAAGGATACTTTACTCACTCACATCATTACCTGCTGAGGGCAATCAGTACAACGACGAAATATTGGCTACCAGTTCAGGGGATAAGACAGTTAAGATCTGGCGATGGTCTGACACCAAAGAGGCTGTGAACACGCTTGCTGGACATTCGGATGGGGTAATGGGTCTCCAGTTCATGGACCACACAATAGTATCAGGATCTCTTGACTCGACCATATGCGTATGGGATATTGATACGGTGCGTTCACTAATTGGTGCTTGGCATGTTTCGTGAATAATATTCACGCGCTTAACTCAGGGATCGCTCTTGCACACAATACATGATATCGACAAATCAGGCAAGAGGAGCGAAGTTCGGTGTATCATGTTCGATAGGGATGAGATCGTGTCCGGAGGAGGCGATTATCATGTGAAGATGTGGGACAGAGCCACGGGACAGCTACGGTAGTACACTTTCGCAGGGCGACAGATTCACAATTTACTTACATGTTACTTCTCCTATTCTTCAGGAGAGTTCTCAAAGGCCATCAAGGCTCTGTCAAATATGTCTACTTTGATAACTACAAAGTTGTTTCAGGGAGCGCAGATGGTTGTATTATGGTGCGTGAGCAATGTGGGCGTGCCTTTCAAAGAGGAACCTCACTGGCGTATCGCTGCAGGTATGGGATTATCGAGGGTCGACGGACACGCCCTTGTACACTATCACAGCTCACTCCAGGGACGTAATCAACATGGACGTGCATGAAAACTCTTTCGCTAGCGGATCGCTTGAATGTACAATGCGGGTTTGGGTCATTTCATGACCAGCAACTTGTCTAACACAATTACACATATTGTGCCAACGTAAATGCTATCAAAAGAGATACAATAGCCTTTTATTCTGGGCGACTGCCTAATGGTAGTGGTACGTGGTGGCTATGAACTTGTGTTGGAGGAATGACACTAAGGAGAACACCAACAGTCCTGGAAGGATGGATGACCACAAGTGGATTTACAAGAATCTCAGGACTACATAAGTCTCCTCCTGCCTCCTGGTTATTGTGAAGTTCATGCTTCCACTTTTCCATATCAGCATCAAAGGCTCAGTCTCTCCTAAAGGGTAGATGAAAAAGCTAGTCTTTTACAATACCATCTCATACAGACTTCATCCTGTGATATTGAGTTGCAAAGGGAAAAATTCTTGGAATTTTTTAACTAGCAACAAGTTAAATAAAAGGTGTGTATGTAATTTTGATTGTATAGATCAGACCAAAAAA